>VZRR01004793.1:178567-230406 GCA_013398015.1 Oreocharis arfaki | reverse complement strand
GAGAGCCCGGACGCGCCGCCTCCCTCCCCTCCTCCCTCTCTCCCATGGTAGCCGCGGGACGGACGCAGACGGGCCCCGTGGGGCCGCCGAAGCCCACCCCGGCCCTCTCCCGCCGTGTCCCGCATTCCGGGCCTCTCCCGGCCGCTGCACTGATGCGGGTTTGTTCCCCACAGCCCCGCTCCCTGCCCTGGTCCCCGGGTGCCCCGGTCGGGCCTTTGGCACCTTCACAAAGCAGTGGGAATGGCCCCTGTCGCTGCTGTTCAAAGCTGCTCTGGCATCCTCCGCCTGCCCGGCCCCGGAGCCAGAGCACCTCATTGCCTGCTAACAGCCAGCCGGGGAGCAGTGAATTTGAGCTTTAGACAGAATTTTACACAAACGTGTGGCTGGTGGTGACACATTAGTGAGCAAATAGTAGCCAGGAGCTACAGCAATGGATTGGAACTGCAAGGCTGAACCAGAATGAGAAATGCCAATCTGTGTTCAGGCAAGGTTGTTGCTCAGCTGCAGCAGCACCAAGCTGGAATTAATAGAGACTTTTCATGTTCTTGTGTAATACTTGTGACGTTTCCCCCCAGGGCTTTTGGCATCCCTACAGCAGATCCAGTGTGTAAATGATTTCTGTGTCCCAAGGAACCTCAGGTTTTGCGGGGATACAGAGTAGTGAAGCACGGCTGGTCAGTGCTGGCATCGCCACGCTCTGTGTGCTGTGTGACAGCAGATTCCAGGACAGCTCTGGGCAACGCACGTGGAGGAGACTGGGGGAAATCGTTGGCGCTGTTCTGAGGAGGCTGGGAATTTCCAGAGGAGGCTGGTGAGAGGGGGAAAGGCGCCAGGGCGTGGCAGGGGCAGCCCAAGCAGCAGCCAGGTCCTGGGAAGAAATCGTGCTGACCCTTGCGGGGCATCACTGGGAATTCTGTGTTACTGTGACACCCGGAGGGGTTTGGCCTCCCCCGTGGGTCTGTGTGGGAAGAGTTGTTTGGGCATGGTGTGTCCTCTCTCCAGATAATCCAGCAGAGTTGCGTGGAAGCACACGGAGTGGCAGGAGCCAGGTGTTGTGGGTGCTGCTCCTTCCTGCAGCCGGGCAGCTCAGAGCGCACAGGGTGCTGTGCTGCTTCAGGGCTTCTGAGGATGCTGCTCTGCGTTTGTCACTGGACCTGTCCTTGTGGGGACAGGTGGCTCTGGATTTCCCAGTGGAACAACTTCAGCTGCTTTTTTTTATCTTTTGGAACTTTAGCAGCAGAGTCAGAGGGAAGCAGTAGGCCAGGGAGAGATGGTTCACTCTTTGGGGCAGGAACAGGGAGCAGCCGAGCTGGAGTGAGTTATAAACCAGAGCAACTCCTGGGGTATCCTGCTGCAGCAGTGCAGGGAAGCACTTCAAGCCTCCTTCCAGCTTGAAAGCCTGAGCTTCCTTCATCTGGCAGTCACGGATTACCCCCAGTCAGCCCTTTGCAGTACCCAGGGCTCATCCTGCAGAGCCACTGCTGTTCCCAGAGCTCACCTGGCTGCGAGCAGCACGCTCTGCACCAGGTAATGCTGCACAAACCTGCTGCACACACCTTCACTGCAGGCACGGGGGGAGCTCAGGGCTGTGCTGATCAGGCTGCCTGAAGTCAAACCTGCCCGCCAGTTATTGACACGTGCCTGCAGCAGGCAGTTGGTACGTGAGAGTGTAAATGAGTAACTTGGAGAAATCACAGTCCTGGGTAAGTAGGACTGCCCTTCCTAAATCACTGATTTGTGTAAGTATTTTTCTGTGAAAAGTTCCTGATTTGCCTCAAATATTTTTGTTTGGAGCAGTTGGGAATTAATACTAAATACCTGCTTTAAAATGACAAATTGTGCCACCCATAAAGTGGAAAAATCCATCGGTGTTGAGACTTTGCCCTTTTGATGTCACTAATCTGAGGATCCCAGAAGTTTGTCCGTTAAGAATTCCCAACCGACAGCCGCCCTTGGCTGTTACTGTTGGGCAATTCCAGCGTTTACAGTGCCTGGTGGTCAAACATTCGGGGATTTGTCAAGGTCACAGCCACAGCCTGTGTCAGACACACATGGGCACCAGAACTGCTGAAGCCTCTTGTATACCCGGCAGTTTCATTGCTCCGTGTCCTCACAGCCCGAGGAGGAGGAGGGCTGGATGAGCAGCTCCTCAGCGTATGCACCATGTCTTGCTGCACAGCCAGCTCTCCTGGGCAGACCTTGCTCTCCCAGTACCTAACTGGGGGTGGAAGCAGCAGAACAGATATTTCCAGTTTGTCTGAAGGACAATATGCTATGAGAAAAAAAAAAAATTATAGTTCTGGGGGATTTTCTTGAGCATATAGTTACTCCTGGCTATTTATAGCACTGTCATTTAAATATCCCAAAAAATCCAGTTGTCAGGTTTTTTCACGATTCCTTTGAAGAACAAACCCATACTTGTTTGAACAAGTCACATCATGAGAGTTGTTTTTCTACGCTCTCCACCCACACAAGCCTGGGAGTGATTTTCATTTGAAAGCTTTTTAAGCAGAGGAGCAGCCAACTGAGGAGCCCCTGTTGCAAGGCACAAAGGATTCACACCTAAGTGTTGTAACTCCAGTAGTGGAGAAGGCATTTCACTGTTCTGAGAGGACCCAGCACTGCTCAGCTGCGGGAGGGTGGCTTTGGCGTTAGTTCTGTGATGCAGCCATCATGTTAGAGCTGTCTGAGCTCAGGTGTTCTGTCCCCTGTCCTTAGAGGGGCCTAAGGGGAGGATGGACACATAAACCACATTTGATAATGGCTTAAGTGACCAAGCAGAATCCAATCCTATGGCAGGACCTAAGGGAACAGATATCACCTGTCTCACCTGGGACAGTGCTGGGGCAGCTTCACCAACAGCTCTGAGCCACCCTGGGGTCAGCCATGAACAAGTTGCTTTCTTTTCCTCCTTGTGCAGTTTTTAGCTCCAGAACAGAATTCATTCCCCAGGATCAAGTAAGTTTGGCATTTTTACTTTATTATTTTCCTTTGTAAAATATTTCAGCAGCATCAGCTGGGCAGGGGTTTTGAAGCTATTCCCTTAGAATTGCTTGCTCCAACAGTGCAATTTTCCCCTAAATAGAGTTTTTCCAACTGCATACATAACTAAAATAAAACTCTCCTTTCATTCCCTGCCTGTGGCTACAGTGTATTTGTGATCTCAATAGCAGGGAGGCTCGACTGTCCAAAAGAGGAACTTGAGGTTTTGGCAGCAGTGATTGAGCAGGTGCTACTCAGGAGCTGGCTCCTGCCTGGCTCCCACTCCAGGTCTAACTCAGAACTAAGGAACATTTCCTCTAAAGTGAAGAAAATGAAATTTAACAGTTCACACACTGCTGCTCTTCCACTCGTGCAGCCCCAGCTGGCACCAGCAGCACGACAGGAATCACCTGTCCAGCTGTCTGCAGGTCTGTCTGTTCACCGTGCAGGAACAATAAGATGTCTCAGAAGAAGTCAATGCAGTCACGCTTTAATGTGTCTTTACATCCTTTTACGATTCACAAAGCCAGAATATAAGTACTTATACATTTTTAATGGGAAAGTAATGTGTCCCCCTAAAAGAAAAATAGATGTGATTAATCATTTGTCAGAGAAGTTGCCTGACAGCTGAAACCTCAAGCTTCTAGGCTAAAAAAGCTCAAATAGACAAATTATACTGAATTGTTCTTTAAAGACCAAGCAGCTGTTTTATTACAATATTTAATTTACATTTTAAAAAGAAATATTCTGATTTATTATTCAGTTATGATAATCTTATTGAAGTGACATGAAATTCATGACAATGGGCTTTCTTCTTCCTCAGTCACCGCAGGCAATCTTAGATCTGTGCAGGATCCCACACCCAGAGCAGCACCAGTCTGGGAAGACAACCCCCAGACACCGGATTTTAACTGGAATCTTGATTTTCCCCAGAAAAAGTGGGGGTTTGGGTCTGGGCTGGATCCCTTGGTTCAGCCCCAAAGAACCCACCCAAACTTGTCCCAACAGAGAGAGGACATCAGCGTACACCACCTTTACCCAACAGCCCCTGGGAATGACCTTCGAACAACTGGGAGCAGGTTGAATTTACATTTTACTTCAAAAAAAAAGGGAAGTACATACATGAGGGGAGAATGGGGTGAACAATAATTATCTGAAACCAGGTTTCCACCACTCTGACCCACAGCTCCCACCGGCGCTGAGACCAGCGGGCTCTCCAGGCTCACACGCTCGGTTTTACAGCACGACCGGGACTGGGATCACGGAAACCCTTTGGAAGCCGAGGCCGGACAGAAGCAGTGAGATCATACACGGGGTGAGTGTGTCGTACACAGCTTCTGGTTTAAATGATGTAACGCACCAGCAGGAGGGAGGAGGAGTAGTTAACAGTTACTAACACTAGAATAATCAAATTTGTATGTTATACATATACAGCAACTAACTGCTTTACAAAAAAGCAAAATAATACAATATATTGTCACATGTATTTACAGTGTAGTAAATATACTTTTCTGTCAAATTTTACACAAAAACTATTTACAGGTGAATATACTGCATAAAAAAAAAGGTGGGACCAACACTCTGAGTGACTGTCTGTGGTTTGTTGCATAACAATAGGACGTGCTTTGTGACATCGGAAAAAATTAACCTTAGAATGAAACAGAAAAAGCCCTAAAACCTACAACCCGGGTCAGAGCCAGCCCCGGCACGCGCCGGGGGCTCAGCCCACGAGACTCAGTGAAACGTTCCCTGTCCTGGGAAACCTCATGCATGGTAAAGCAGAAACATCGGCATCATTACAGGTAGATTATGCACTATTCAAATACTACTGAGTTATCTTTAAGTCAGGGAAAATACAAACACAAACAGAATGTTAATCGTCTTTACAGTACTGAGCTGTGGTCAGTGCGGGGCGGGGAACGGGCTCTGAGCCAGGGGGGTCACACACACTCCCCGGGAGGGCGTAACATGGTCCACGTGTTCCAATTGGATTTTTCTGAACCTTAAGTTTTCATGTCAGAGCACAGGGACTCTGGGGCTGCAGCTCCAGCCCGGCTCTGAGCCATGGAGCAGCAGAGCCTGGAGCAGCAGCCACTGCCAGCGGCCCGCGGGCTGCCCCGAGCGCAGTGGCACTGGGGACCCTGGGATGGGGCTCCTGCACGTCACGTCAGGGCTCACAGCCACACTGTCACCAGCAACAACCTGCTGGTCACCAGAGAACAGAGCAGCAGGTGGAGAAAGGATGGAGCAGCCCAGGACGGGAGCAGCGCTCCCAGGGATGGAATGGGCAGGGTGGAGAGTGCTCAAACAGGGAAAGAACAAAGGAAGGAGGATGTGAGAAAGAAAGAGAGGCAAATCCCAGCAGTGGCTGCTGGAGGCAGCGGGAGAGCAATGCAGTGACAGTAAGGCACTCAACAACTAATTACTGATGGGAGTTTAATCATTACACAAAGGCCATGGTTCCCTGGGAGCCAAGCACGAGCTTCCCAAGCACCAGTACTAGAAGACAACGTTCCTGTCTATTGGGGCACACACGATCCCAAATTAAACCTTGGCCATCAGCAGTCCTTACACCCCAATGCACCCCCGTTACCTGACACAGGTGTCTGACACCCCTGCTCTGCCAGAGTCCAGGCCCTCTCACTGAACCTCTCACACAGGGAAAACTCCAACCGACTCCCTCCTTCCAGGAAAGAGGAAATTCAGTTTTGTTCACTGACTTTATGAAGAGACCAGTTTTTCAGCTGGGACTGAGAGCCTGGAGTAGTTCTCACAGGGAAGGTGACTTTCATCCCTGTCCCCTCTGCTCTGATATCTCTGTGCTGCAGAGAACACAGCAGTTCTGATGGAGGGACACTTCTGACACGGGCAATGCAGAACAGCGAAGGACTCGCTCTCTGCCCAAACAAAATCAGTTGGGCAGTTCCTCTGGAATTACTGTTCCTGTTTGCAGAAGACCCGCTCATACAAGAAACAACTGAAAACAGCACACCACCTTTACAAGAGATTCTTGTTTTCCTCCTACCTCCAAATCCTCAGGCATCTACAATTCCTTGTCCTCAGCAAAATGGGAAGGGCTGGAACAAGCTTGACTGGGCACAACCCAGTGCAAATCCCAGTGACACCGGGGGTGGCTCCTCACAATCTGAGTTGTGGGATGACAATGGTTTCTAACCTGGGGACCCCAAGCCCAAAGCTCGAGCCCCTGCTCTGTCCCTGAGCCCAGCTCAGCCTCATGGCCCTGCTCAGACCCGGCTCTGTATCACCAGTGACCACGTTCCTGCCCTGGCGCCTGCACCACCCAAGTGAGGGGATTTGGTTAACCGCACCAGTTCATCTTTCTAGCCTGTTTATTCCATGACCACTAATTCTAAGTTTTCCTCTTGTTTTGGCAAACTATTTGCATATGAAGTTTGTGTTCATAGTTTTTCCAGGACTGTAAACAAATTAAAGAAATTGTTATTTTATGAATCAATACAATAAAGGTATTTTTATTTACATAAATGTTACATTGTTACTGTGTGGATACATGGGAATTATGTGCTATAGCAATAAAATCGGAACCCTTAATTGTACCATTCTCTAATAATTTAGCTGTGAAGTTTGATTTACTGAAAGCCACTAACGATTGCACTGGAGGACTGGCTTTTACCTAATGGATATACTTTTTGTTTTCCTTTAAAGCCACTGAAGGACTGTTAATTCCTACCACAGCAGAGGGATCTGAAACTGGGAGGCGGATTTGTTTCTGAGCAGGAGCTGTGTGAGCCCCCAGGGGCACAGCCCCTGCCTGAACTCCAGCTCGGCCCAACTCAGACACCCCGCACGTGCCTGTGGGGCACCGGCACCCACAGCAGGACCGGCACCCACAGCGGGACCAGCACCCACAGCGGGACCAGCACGGGCACCCACAGCGGCACCAGCACGGGCACTGCCTCCTCCCTGGCCGGCACAGCGGCGCGTGCACGTCCCGGTGCCCGCCTGCCACCCGCAGCCCTGACAGTGCCGGCACCTCAGGTTTGTGTAACCCCGGCAGGACCCCGAACCCGCCCCCGGGAGGTGCCTGCGCCACCGCCAGACGTCCCTGGGACTGGACACAGTGTCAGTTAATTTAAATTCATGTACCTTGAGCAGACGTGGCTGTTTCTGTCCCTGCTCGGGCAGCGCAGGGGCAGCTTTGCCACACACTATCCCCCAGAGCCGGGAATGAATCTATCCCATTTCCCCTCCATTCCCCACTGGATATTCTGCCAGGAGCTCTGGAAGGTGTGCATTGCTGGGAAGGGCAGAACTAAAGCAGGTGCTACAATGACAGCCCGAGGGTCCGTTCCCAGGGATTTTCCCCTGTACAACTTCCTCAGGGCAGATAGAGTACAGCAAAAAAAAAAAAAAAAAGCTTTGGGAAAAAAGCCAGTTTGTCCAGTCTGGTCCATGTACAGTCCAAGTGTGTGAAGCTTGGTCTGGGGAATGAGGGACTCCTGCAGCCTCCTTTTCCTCTCCCCTTTATTGCTAATTACCTGAAATTTAACCTAATCCACCACTTCTGTTAAGCTCCTTGTACTGCAGCTATCTTGAACTTCTTCTCAGTGTGGTAAAAAAAAGTACACAGCTAAAATCTTACAGGTTTGGATTAAAACCAGGATTAGAGAAACTTCCCCGGCTCAGGAAGCCACTACCTTGAGGCGTGCAAACAGGGTTAAGGATCAACACTTCCCTTAGCAGGAACACCCGGGGCCAGAGCAGACACACGGCAGGGCTGGGAAATGGCTTTGGATCGGACAAGACGCGGCTCTGCAGCGCTACAGAACTCCAGCCGCCCCCGGGGCACACGCGTGGCTCTGCAGCACCGGCTGAAACCGAACGCGGGGGAATGAAGGCGTTAACTCAGGCAGTGGGTCAGGAGTTGATCATCTGGCAACGCGGCTGGCGGGATGGGAACTGTACAGGTCAAGTGCAGCATCACACCCGGTGGAGGGCCCTTCGCGAGGGGCCGCGCGTGTCAGTCAGGTCCAAAAATAAAAAATAAAATTAAAGAGCGACAATCACACGATCTTTTTGATGCTGTGACGCTTGAAGCTGCCGGCGCTTCGCTGCTTCTGCACTTGGCTGGCGGAGCCGTGGCGCATCCTCCCGCTGTTGGCGTGGCCGGCGGTGGGCGAGAGCTCCACGTTCTCCTTGTCGATCCCTGCGGAGACACAAGGGCCGCGCTGAGCCCCGCTGCCGGCGGCCCCGAGCCGCCCGGCCGGCCCAGCCGCGGGGATCCCGGAGGGGCGGGTCCCGGAGGGGGCGGGTCCCCCTGGGGTCCGACCCCGCCGAGCTCCGCCCGCCCGGCACCGCCGGGATGTGTTTAAAAAGAATCAAATACGATTTGTGGCAGGTAAGGGCTGCAGAGCCGCTCGCTCCTGCTCTCCAGTCTGTGGAGCCAGTGGAGAGCAAAGGGAGAGTAAAACCAAGAAAACCTGGCTGTCCTGATGAAAACGAAAGTCTGCTTAAGTGAGGCAAGGAGGAAAACGCAAAACAAACCATCAAATTCACTCTTAATGAGTAAAGAAACAGTTTCCTAAGGAGGGTCTTGACAAGGAACAGGCACAGAGGAGGTGAGGCCGGGACAAGGTCCTGCAGAGCAAAACTCTGTTATGCTTTGCTGAAAGTCTCCCATCAAACAAACCTCAAAACGGAACTGTTTTAGTGGAGACCCCACGCTGACACGACACCACCACGCAATGCCTGTAGAGCCCTCAGCAGTGGCTTCAGGCACTGCCACTGCAGAGCCAAAGCCCAGAGCAGGGCTTAGTGCAGCCGTGCTCCCGACCCCTTGTTGCTCTTTATGCTGACACTGCTGTGAGTTACCCCCCTGCAGCAGCCTCTCCGTGTAGCTGCCACACTGTGTCTGTCTGGTGAGGATGCAAGTACAATCAGCAGCAAAAGTTAGGATGTCTGACAGCAAACACAAAGGTTAGAACAAAGTTCTGCTCCTGTAAGTGACATATCCACAATTATGTGCAAGAAACTGATTGGCACTGGCATTAGTGAGAACAAAGAACACCCTCCACACTCGGCACAGGGACAATGTGAGGGCTCCAGCCAGAGGCTGCACCTTCCTCTCCTTGTGTAGGCGGCAGCACAAAACCCCCAAACTATGCTGAGGACAGGGACAACCCATGGGCATGAGCAAAAACCCCTCTTCTGCAGCTTTCTCTTACTTCTCCGTGTGGTGCAGAAATGCAGAAGAGCAGAAGAATGCTCCTGATTTACTGCACCTCTGTCTGCTGCACTTTAGTCCAAAGAACTCATGTCTGTTTGCCCATGTGTCCCTGCAGCCAGAGCTGAGCCCTGGTGAATCTGAAGAGCTCACACCAAACAGTTCATTTCAGCTTCACACGTGCAGCAGAGTGATTTCCAGTATTAAGCATCCACTTGTCTGTCACCAGATTTATTCCCAAGGCTGTGGGTGACTTTGTCTGCTCTGCCACCAGGTATTATTGGCATCCCCCAAGAAATGCACCAGCTTAGCACTTGCTGAAGCCATTCCCGTGTCAGAAACTGCTCCTCATGCCACAGCCCGGCCCTAACACAGCTCAAGCAGCATTTCGTGCAAATATGATGAAAGAAGAGAGTACCTGGATGAGGCAGCTGCATGAAAACTGCAGACTTAGAGCAAGGCAGAGAAGCTTCACAGACACAGAATGAAAGAAATAAACGTAAGTGAATAATGTCCGTGAGACAGGGAAGGGGAGGGACAGGAACAGAGATGGTGACAGACAAAACATTTATAAACAATGATCCTGCCTAGTTGTTTCCAGATGCAAGAAATGAATTTTTCATGTATCTGCAACTTAGTATTTGTAGCCACAATAAAAAAACGCACTTGGCTGAAAATGTTTAACTCAGTGCTGCTGAACACGTGGCCTTCACACCGGTGTTTTACATTTAATTTCCAAGCAAACAGTGCTCAGAGTGCCAGCAGTGTGTTGTTTCAGACTCACTATTAACCTGAACGAGTTCCCTAGTTCCCAACTCTGTTTGTGGAGACTCTTAACCAGCCTTTGACAAAAGCCATCTGTTTGCAGAGCACTTGGAAGGAATGTTTGACGAGCTGGATTAATTCCTTCCTCTCAGCTTGTAAAGGAAGAGGGAATGGAAAGTGGGGCAGAGGGAAGGAGGACATTTACAGAGCAAAACGCTTCTTTCCCTCGCAGAGAGCCCAATCCTGCTCCATCACCTCATCCCTGGAAACGAACTGCTGGAGCTGCCACCGATGCTGTGTTCCAAACGGAAAGGTGCTGCCCACAATGTCCTTCCACAATGACAGCAAGGCCCACTCCCAAAGAAACCCCTGTTCCCAAATCATTCCAACAGCCCTGCCTTACCCTTGCTGCTCCTCTGCACCCTGAACAAACCATCCCCGTGCCTGTGAGCCAGGGGTGCCCTGCAGGGCAGACTCCTGTACAGAGCCAAGCCCAGCCAGC
The DNA here is from genome assembly GCA_013398015.1 of Oreocharis arfaki. Classification (NCBI taxonomy): domain Eukaryota; kingdom Metazoa; phylum Chordata; class Aves; order Passeriformes; family Paramythiidae; genus Oreocharis; species Oreocharis arfaki. The sequence goes on along the minus strand of VZRR01004793.1, from coordinate 219,955 downwards.
AGGGCTCAGTAACCAACACACGGAACACCTCTGTGTAAAGGCTATCCCTCAATACAAGGGGGTTTTGGCCTTCCATCAAGGTTAGAAATGAAGCAGAAATAAAAGGCTGGTTGATGTGAGTGTTCAGAACTGCACAATATCACTGAAGGGAAATATCCCACAGTATAATATTTATGACCCATGCCAGGGGGTTTATTTTTATCCATTTACTGCCTTTAATGACTGTACTTTTTCTGCACACCCTTACTTCACCATCAGCATATTTTTGGCAATACAACAGTCTAAAGGGACCCAGCATTCCTCATGTATCCACATGAACTCTTTTTTCCTGGAAGGCAGAGCCGGACCCCAGCGCAATGCTCAATGGCCCTGGATCACACAGGCAACTGGAGCAGTGTCAGCCCAGACCAGTCTGCTGGGCACTGAGGGATTATTTTTCCCAACACCTGCTATACCTTGCAGTGCCCAGATCGACCTTTTCTCCTAGCAAATTAGCATGATTGTATGTTTATATTTATCAGTTTTCAAGCCCTCACTGCTGCACATGTTCCACATGAAGGTGCTGCTGTTTTGATGCCTTAATGCTCTTCCCTTCACATGGAGTGACCTGGGAGACAGCTTTTGTGCTGGATAAAATCCAGGATCTGAACCAACAGGGTAGCAGCTCAGGAACAGTTTAATATTCATTTGATTCCACAGTGCACCAATATCTGATGCATAAACACATCCAAAGAGACAACGAGGCTCCTAAACCAGGAAATTCCCACACTTTCCCCATCCAGGTGGTACCAGAAGAGGCACTGACCTGGGGAGTGCTGGGAAGTGGCAAGTGAGGTCATGGAGTTGGAGAGGTTGAGGTTTGCAGTGATGCTGAGCTGGCTCTGCACCGCCGGAGGATACGGAGATGTGGGAGTCAGGAGAGATTCTTCACTGGTCTCCTCATCAATTCCAGGCAAATACGTGTCAATCAAGGCATCAAGGAACTTCACTATGAGCTCAGCATAGTCTGGGATTTGGGTTTGCTGTGGGAGATGGGGGGAAAAAAAGATTGTTCTTTCCTTTGTACTTTCCTGTCAGTTGGAGCTTTGCTCCAGAGCTCACCCTCAAGTCCCACTGTTTTACCTGCAAATTTTTAAGAACATTTGATGCATCTGTAAAAACTGATTTGTGTGGTCTTGTCCAGACCAATCCAAATGTACACACTGCAGACCAGGTGTCAGTGTGACCTCAGTGTGAGGGAGCCCAGGGGCAGCAAGAGGGGCTGCAGAGCCCCTGCCCAGCCCCACTCCTGGGCCACTTCCCTTGGGATGGTTGGACACACGGGCAGTGCTCCACTGGCTCTGCCCCAACACAAAAGTTAGCCTCGTGGAATCATCACTTAGCAAATCAACCCCCTACCCTGTAAGATACGTGTAATAAAGTGACCCTGGCAGCAGAAAAGCTGCACTTACACACCTGGCTGCTTTTAGCCCACTCCAGTAACTTACCTATCACAGCACCTGCTGCAGGCCCAGGGCTGGTTTCAGCCCAAGAGGTGCCCTTGGCACTCTCTGCTCACTCATGAGTGAGTGCTGCTCCTTATGAGCATCTTTCCTGCAGCACCAACGTGCCCCAGAAAGGCCAAAGAGCCCAGACCCTGCAGAGCTCTTACCTTGGAGAAGGGGCCAGCAAACCTCCACAGCCCATTAAATCCAAAACCTGCAACAACAAATGGAACACCACCATAAAAGTCCAGCTCTCACCTGACAGAGAACAACCAGAGAGTGCTCCCAGTACAGCACTTCGTAAAAAAAAAAAAAAAAAGGAAAAATATTTACTTTGTAGATAGGATGTTTGGTATTGGGGTGGAGACTCCTCATGGTAGACAACACTCTGCACAATCCCATGAATTGGATTCAACAAGTTTGGATCCTGGCACAGCGATAAAAGGGTATTGATCTTGGAATCCAATAAATTATGCCTGAAGAAACGAGAAGTGGCTTAGTTTTTGGTCATTAAATAAAATAAACCTGCAGTTCCCAACTGACTTTAGCAACCAGCAGTTCAGGTGGGATTTTCACACCCCCAGTGATTTCAGAACACAACTCCCAACTCTGTTCCATGAGGACTCGGATGATGTGCTCAGGTCATTTGTGAATGCCTGCTCACCTTGACTTCTGTCAGTTGGGTTTCCTTTACACAAATTAACTCCAGCAAAACTACAGGTGTCTAAAGAAACACCCAAAGAGGACCTGCACTAGTCTTTAAACCAGCTTTGAAGCACCCAGGGGACAAATTAAAGTCAACTAGCACGGACAGACTGCAGCTTGTAACCTCCACACGAGCCAGTGCCTTGTAGATGCTTGTCCCGGACCAGAGACCTCTAAAGAGCCAGGTACAGAGTTATTGTAACCAGAACTTCAGGTACTCACACAACAGGAAAGACCTTTGGGAAGACAACACTGGCTTCTGCTAAATACTCGTAGAGGATGCGCTGGTCGAACTCGTCCGTGGTGTATTTCACCAGCGTGGCCTGGCAGGGAAGGAGCCATTAGTTCACCTGGGTGGTTGCAGCCTTTGCTTAAAGGTTTTAAGCTTTAAATGGTTTAAGGTTTCTGACTAGCAGAAGGCAGCATTACAAAAGACTGATTTATGTCTCTATTGAGAAACAACAGAACCAACTGGCAGCAACTTGTATTTTGGCAATAAATAAAGACACAACTGAGTCTTTCTGAATTGTACCTGGAGTGGGAACTGCAGTAGTACAGCTGAAGAAAGTGCTATCAGACTGCACCTCTGTTACTAGTTAATGACTTTTAAACTGAATTATGTTGGGATTCCAATAATGCTAATTTCTTTTAAACTATAATACACTAAGAAACTTTTATTACACAAAATAGTTTGTCATAAAACTCAGCCAGGAAACACGCCAAGGAACGTGTTTGTTTTGCTGGGAGATAAAAGGACATCAGAAGATAGCAGACAACACACAGAAGAAAGCTTACAAGAACTGTAAGCAGCAGTGCTTGAATTTTTGGGTCAGTCAGAACTTCTTCATCCAGGAGGACGTTTGACTCGGAAACGGAAACTTTCCGGAGGTGTGGGTGTTGCTGTGGTGATATTCTCTGGGTTTCTGCCAGATAAAAAAGAGCAACTCATCCAGAGCAAAGTAAACCCAAAGCAAGACAGAATCGGGTTCTGCACAACAGAGTCGGTCATGTGCAAACCTCGGAGCTCACCAGCCTCGTCACAAAGGTCAAAGCAACGACTGCGCTGTAATGCAGCAGCACTGGACCACTACATGGGATGTGTTATCAGATGGCAAACAAAAACCCCAATTTCCTCTTCAGTGAAATACAGGCCCAGGGGTGTAAGTACCAAATTCGGGGTCAGGCAGATACAAGAGAAGAACCCTGGTCTTGCATTGCAATTGGGGGTGGGGGCACAGGAAGCAGATGGGGGAGAAGATGAAGAGAGGCATTCCAGGCATCAGCTCACGTTCCATCTCCTGCAGGAATTTAAGGCTGGGGCTTATTAACTTAGAGAAAGCCAAATGCTATTTATTTCATTGCACTCCTGTATGCAGGCCTTTAGAGCTGCCCCTGATTCTGCACCTGTAAACTGAGCAGCTCCAGTGCAGCTGCCAGAGATATGAAGGCTGCACTCTGCAGAAGCCATTGCTAAGAAAGGGGCTTCTCCCTTACCTTGGAGTAACCTTGGTAAATAAACACTGAATTTAGAAATAGTCCTTTGTATAGATATACAAAGCGTTTATAATTAGTATTATTCTTAAAATGTTAGTCCTGTGTCTCACCCATTTCATAATCATTTTCGGCTACTCTCCTCATTTTGGGAGGCGTTGTGATTCCAGATTCCATGTCTTGCCTTTTAGGAGCCTTTGTGTCCGATATCAAATGGTCAAAACTTTTCCTTGTACCTAAAAACAATTTATCAGGCAATTAAAAACATTAAACCTAAATCCATATTCTAACTTTTTCTGATTTTCTGGCCAAGCTACTCCCCTATCTACCATGTGTTGACAGGAATCTGGGGACCTTTTCCCCATTTTCAGGGATGGGACAGAAAATACGATCACACCATGCCGCTCTCCATCACAGCTTCCAAAGTGCTTCACAATACACAGGAGGGAGCATGCAATTAGTCAGGGGGGCATGCCATGGACTCCTGGCCCCCACACGGAATACACATGCCAGGATGTGGTTACTGAAAAGGAAGCAGGAAAGGGCTGGAATGAAGGAAATGCCCCTCTTCTTCCACCTGTGTAATGCCAAAGGGCTTCCACAAGTTCTGCAAAGCAACTCGGCTTGATCCTCTGATACACGAGTTTGTTGTAAACATGATGCACTGAGAAGCCATGAGTACAAATCAGATTGTTTAAACACATCTACCGCGTTCTGGGACCACCTCCTCCAGCCCCAGCCAGAGCACTCAATGGAGCAGCTAAATATCCACTTCCTGGGTTTGCTGGAAAGGGCTGGGAGCACAAAACTGGCTCTAGGAATCTTCAGGATCTGGAATTTCTTTTTTTCTCCACTTCAACATGCACATTTTGAGCATCGCTCTCACTCCCCTCCTCACAACCAAAAGATCTGAGTCCTCTTTAACTGTCCAGTGCCCTGAAATTTGCATTTTGCAGAAACTGCACTTATTCCTCTCAATCAGGAATAAGCCCTTAAAGCCAGAACTAATACAAGAACAATTTTTCTCCAGTAATGCTTCCCAGGGTATTCTGTAGACAGACCAATAAATTAGTTATGTTAATAACCTAGAAGCTTTTTAGTGTTGGCTTGTGAAGGCTGCCCCATGTCCAAGCTCATGGATTTCCGGGTGCGAGGGCTGATCTGTCCCACTGTTGGGTAACTGGCAGCCAGGTGTCTGTCTGACCCCTTGGGGGATGACCAGGGCGGGTTTTCCTTTAGTGTCCTGCAAGTGCAGAGAAATTCAATTAAGAAAATCTTAAAACTGTGCTATTTAGGCAGAGGTTTTTCAAGCAGCCGAACTATCCCTTCTTAAACCCATCTTTCCTACCAGGTTAATCTCCCCAAAACACATATTAAGAAATAGTAATTACTTTGCTTGCAAAGATATCTGAGCTAGTGAAACAAACAATCTGATGTGAATGTGATGCTGAAGAGATCAAAAATAAAGCAATGAAAAGAACACAAGCAAATCAGCCTATGGGGCAAGATGAAATATATTCAGTAATCAGCTACTCCCATCTCAATGCTAAGAGAGATCCTGAGTGAAGTGCTCCCTGTTAAGGACACAGGCTCTCCATGGCACTTCCAGTTGATTTCCTGGCTGATCTCCCTGGCTGCACACAGGCTGTAACAAGGTGTCAAGGCTTCCCAGTGACACAGACAAGTACATGCCCTGGAGCTCTTAAAAGGACAAACAAAATGTTCTCCTAAAATATAAATGAGATTAAGTCAGGTCTTGTAGAAAGATTTAGCAAAAGGTTTAACAGCCTCCATAGCAGTTAAGCTCTGAAAATTAAATTTGTACAAATTGTACATCCAAATTTCTCTGTGACTCCTGATCCCAGTGTAAGGAGCAGATTGCTCAGGAGCCATCACAGCCCATGGACTCAGTGCCATCAGTGGGGGTCAGCTCTCAGCACACCACAGGTCACCTACTAAAGGAAACAGGCTTTGCAATGTGGGTGACTCATCTAAAAGTGAGACAACCAACCTATAGCTAGTGTCACTGTGATGGATGGGGTATGTATCCATAGGAACATTTTCCATTGAGACATCTGTCAGCAAGAGAGACTTCCTGTGCTTGAGGCTGCAGCGGCTCCGCACCTCCTCCGACACCGTCAGCAGGGCTGCAGAGCCAAACAAAGGGAGGGGAAGCTTTCCACAGCAGGAATGCAGTGAACAACATAAACAATATTCCATTCACTTCCATTTTTTACATACATCACTGTACATTTACAGCAAGACCACTGAGCTGCAATTACACCTTAGCAAACGTACCGATTAAAAGCAGGGCGTCTAAAAAGAATTATGTTCTCCATCCAGTTACGATGACAAGATTTACACATCTGCCCTCACATGGTCACAATTTCTATGTCCAGGCCACTAGAAACTGGATGCTCTCAGGTGCACACCTGAGTATTTACACCAAGAAGCCTCCAGCCTCCCTGAAGAAGTCCCAGAGCTGCAGAGGAGGAGCTGTGCTGGCAGAGCCCTCAGTTCCCAAAAAGCCTTCCCGATGTGCCCACCCTGCCCACACTCCTGCCCACCAGTTACAAGTTTTCTGTGTGCTGGTACAATCTGAACAACCTGAACCTGAAGGAATTCCACAATAATCCACTCATTTTCAGCCAGCCCAGACTAGAAAGGAGCTTTGGTTCATTACCTGCCAGGTAAGCCACGCTCTGGGTGTTCACCTCAAACTTGTCACAGTTCCTGTGTTTGTTAACCAGAGCAAGGAGTGTGTGCAAAATCCTCACTGTTCTTGCTACAGTGGTAGGGGAAGGATGCCTGTACCCTGAGAAACAAAAGACTGTATTTAATTTTTCAATCCATATTTATGAAGCACTAATATTTTGAAAGCATTTATAGATATTTTCCAGCACATCCTCAGACATTCCATCTCAAGGGTAAGAGAGCACAGTGCTACCAGAAATGGCACATTTAAGACTAATTCTTTCTGCCCCTCCCCTCAAAACTGCATCATTTCAAATGTCTGTGAATACATTATATCTGTTATCTCATAAATCAGTATTCTGAAAAAACTGGTGAGCCTGAGCACAGGCAGAGAAACACATTCTGGGAGGAAGAAGTAAAAGACTGCAGCAAATGAAGCTCTGCGCCCTGTGACAGTTCAGAACTTTCAGCAGCAGCACTTAAGAACTTCACAGGAGATGTATAAAGGAAACCTGGAGAAGTCCTTTAATCCAAGAGTGTTTAATTCTGTATCTACTCTGTAATCCAAGTTACTTAAAATCCACCATGCAGTTAGGCCCCTTCATCCTTTGACTTGTTTTTATTCCTGAAGTAAGAGTGTTCATCTCAAACAAAGAGCAGTATGCAGGCTTACCTTTCAGGAGATGTCCCACTAGTGCAAAGTTAAAGTTGGAGTTGAAATTCAGCCCAACAAAATGATCCATCTGCTTGCAGTGCCATTCGAGTGGTCTCCTGATCTCCATGAACACTTCTTCTGGGCTCTGACCCACAAAGATAAAATACAAGAGCACCTCACTGAAAGTTACTCAGCACATCTCAAGTTTGTTGGGATTTTTGTTTAAGTGACAGAACAGTTCTTTTAAGGGGTTACAGGAAAATATCAAACACTTTCTCAGAGATCACACCTGGACATTTCTGTTCGTTTCGAACAGAGTAATGACAGCTTCTCTCCATGTCTTTGTGGATACCACCCAAGTGGAACAATTTCTAATGCAATCTTCACATTTAGTTGCTTAATGAGTGTTCACAAGGACAAAGTTGGGCTTTTTCCCTTTTTCTGTCAGGTCAGACTGCTGCCATGAGTGAAGGCTGCGGGCTCACCTTGTCGTTGAACACGCGCAGGCTGTCCAGGGTGTGCAGGTTCTGCTCCAGCAGGGCTGTCCCTGCCGAGTACAGGTTCACCTCATCCAGCTGCAGCACGGCCATGGCCACCCAGAACAGAGCCTTGTGCATAGGGGAGTCCTGGGGGGAGAGAAAGAGACACCATTTCACTTTAGAGTCAGTTCCTGCAGGTGAAAGACAACCAGGACGGAGGGGAGGGTCCGTCCCCCTCGTAGCAGGTTTTGTCCTCAGCCACATCCATTCCAAGGAAAGAGATGCTCATATGGACCTGTTAATGCACTTCACAGGTGAACAGTAGAAAGGAAATTAATTTCACCTCCCAAGCCATTCCTCCTCTCCTACATCCCTCCCTTGCTCACAGTGTCAGACCCTCATTGCCCTGTGCCAGCCTGACCAGAAATGGGTCTGTTGTTCTCAGTCTGAACATGGACTGCAGCTCTGCACACAGACCTGGCCAGCCACTTCCTCGTCAAGTCAGAACCACACACAGGAGGAACTGGCATTCAGCACATCCTGAGTCTCCTGAGCAGAGTTTTTTCCAGAACAAGTTTTGTTCACCACCAGGAGCCGCACGAGGCTCTTTGCTCCTGCTGTTCCCCCGGCGTGCTCTCAGACAGGAGCCTGGCAGTGCCCCCGGCTGGCTGAGCCAGCAGCACCCCACACGTGGCCATTCCCCCAGCCCTGGCGTGCAGGGCACCAGCACAGACAGCTGAAGGCAGGACTGGAGCCTCGTGGAAGGAACGGGCACAGCCTGGGCACAGCCTCTGCCCAACTGCCAGGGCCCCGCTCCGGGAAGCAGAACAGAACATTCCCCAGCACTTCTCATGCCTTTGCACTGGTCCCACAATCTGCCACACTTCCCATATGTGCTACTTCCACGCTTGAGTCACAGTGAAGTGTGAACTTCAGAAACCCCAGCACTTACTTGTATTTCTGAGATTATACCCATAATCATAATTTACAAAATACATTCTCTGTTTATTCTAAAAAGCCAGTTATTTACCTTGTTAAGAAGAGGCTGCAGCTTGGTGAGGGCTATAACTGTGGCTTCTATTAGAACTTGGCTATTATAATTATCAGGGCCTTTTAAACAGCTCTCAAGACCCTTTTTGAAAAAAGAGAGTAATTAAAAATACAACCATAATTACATTTTGCTTTGTAAAAAAGAAGATCAAAGCTCTGCACAATAACTGTTTTTCTGAATTATTTACAAAGCCTGAGCTCATTTTAAAACAACTTTCAAGAATTTTCCCAAATGGAGATTTAGACAGCAGAAATAAATGTATGGCTGCACAATGTACACCCAAACAGTCAGGCTGCAGGGGGGTGTAAGAGCTGGAGAAAAGCTCTTTTATCATTTAGATGCTATTCAATTAAAGCTTGTGTCTATAAAACTCTAATAAAATGCTTAAAGGACACATATTTAGTAGGTTGTTCACTTGCTGTGGAACACAACCTGCCTCAGAACGATGGAACGTCACTGTCAAGCCAGGCACGTGCTTCAAAGTTTTCTGATATAAATCAGCTCTTTACTATATTTACTTACAGCACATGAGGTTATTCACTTCCTTTGAGAAAAAGGAAGCTATGAATCATGCACATGCTGGTAAATGCCTTAACAGAAAATTCCTCATTTATTCAAATACTGACTGCTGGATCCACCTGCGCCAGGAATGTTAAACTCAATATTGAGACCTACTGACACTCCAGAAGTCACAGCAGTGATGGAACTTATTGCCGCCAAATCAATTTAAATTCAAAAGCCTGGCCTATAGAAAGTGTATTTCCAATCAGTTCTGTACAAGAGTATGCTTGAAAAAACATTTGTCCTAAAATTATGCCAAGTTCTATATTTGATGGGAAGATAAAGCTAAAAGTAGCTACTTTATGAGTCACAAAGGAAAACAGACAGACCCATATACCTTGCTGAGAATTCGGATTATTTGTTTTATTTGTCCATGAGACACTCGTTTACTTATACAGCCAAAGACAACCAGTGCTCTTGGCTGCAGGGAGGGGTTGTACTGGAATGCAAACCTGTGAAGAAACAGAGTACACTGCATCAAACAACATATATACAACTATATATATATAAAACAAAAAGCTGAGAACTCTGGATGTACTGCACAGGCAGGGAGGGCTCAGGGTTTGAGATCCATGACTTACTTTTGAGCTAGTTCAGTCCACTGGTCCAGCCACTTGCACGTTGGAATATCCCTCATACAAGCCTAAAGAGAAAAACAGATTGTTTGAATGGATGTAACACGGAGGAAAAGCATTTGCACAACTGGGAATGTGCAGAAGTTCGGCTCTCAGAAATCAGGTGATGGCTGTCAGCAGGGAGACAGCACATGCCCTGCCCTGCTGCCTGCAGAGAGGGCCAGCAGGGCCCCTGCCCCTCCGGGGTCAGTCCCCTGTCCCTCCGGGGTCAGTCCCCTGTCCCTCCGGGGTCAGTCCCCTGTCCCTCAGGGGTCAGTGCCCCGTCCCTCCGGGGTCAGTCCCCTGCCCCTCCGGGGTCAGTCCCCTGTCCCCCAGGGGCCAGTCCCCCCTCCCCACACACCTCCATGATCTCCAGCAGTGCCTCAGTGACCGTCTCCAGCGAGGTCAGGGCGAAGGTCTCGCGCTCGTAGGAGCCGGGCGAGAAGGACCTGTCGCGGTAGCTGGAGCGGAACGCGATCACCGCGGCCGACTTCACCTTGCTGATCCCAAACAGCAAATAGAACTTGGGCAGAGAGAACTCAGTCAAGCTCAGCCTTAAAACTTGCTTGGTCTCCTCTGTTGAATAAAGTTGCACATATTAGATTTACACCAGGGAAATTCAAATCCACGTTTTCCCCCCTCTGAGGCTCCTCCCCCAGGGACACCAAGAGCCAGGAGGTCCCCGTGCCCATTCCAACACTGCTCCCTTTGCTGCTGCCCCGAGTCAGGCACAGCAGCTCTGCTCTCCTGCCCTGACTGCTGGAACCAGGCACCAGAAACGGATCCTGGAGAGGAACTTGTTTAAAGATGTGGCTCTGTGAGCTCTCCTCACAGTGATTCAGAAAATGGAAACCCAGAGTGTTCCTGCTCTGAAATACCAGAACTGGAAGCTCAAACTGCAGCAGACTCTGCTTTTGGCTCTGGCACTGACATGAAGAAAGACACTTTTAGCAGAAGAAAATGACGGCCCTGCTCTGGCACTGAGTATCTTCACAGTTCTGATCTTTCAGCTGATTTCAGTGCACTTCAAACCCACAGTGTGAGCAGGAGGCTCAGCACCCCCGTGCATGAGAGCACAGACACACAGACACCTCTGTGTGCATGTGAGCACCAACTCTCCCTGATGATATGTACAGACATACAATGAGACTTCAGATACTTAAAAAAGACAAGACCACATAAATTTTGAAATTTTTTCTGCACAAAATTCAGCCTGGTTTTACATTGTACTTCTGGGGTAAGAAGTGCCAAATTGCTAATATCAATTATTTTAGGACTGCTAAAATACAACAGTAGATAAAATACCTGTTTTAACACTGTAACTTCACAATTCCCTTATGTAATTGGTATTTTTGTTACCACGTTATGCAACCCTTCACAAGATGCACATGAGCCAGCTTTAGCACAGATGTATTTTCTCCTTTGCCTTACCAGAAAATCACGGTACTTTCTCCTCTTTCTCTAAAACCCATTATACCAACAATTTACATTATGCACCTGCTCTGAGATATTTTTTAATCCCATACTCATGTCTTGTTGATCATATCTTCATTCTGATTTGCATTCATGCTGAACTACAACCCACTATTTTCAAACTCTCTTAACAGTTTGCAGAGAAAGACAACCCAAATATTTGTTAAACAAATTAAGGAGCAATCAGCTTCATTGAAAATCCAAAAAAGCTCACCACTGAAGTGAAGCTGTGAACAAGTGCAAAGAGAGTGAATGATGTTGATGACGAGCCCATGAGTGGAAGCTCTGAGGGACAGGGGCCCCGTGGCCACCAGCAGAGTCACCACGTGGAAGAGGTAGGGGAGATGTGCTGCCACGTCCAGGGAGTTGTTGAAGGACAGCATGAGCATGTACCGAGCCAGGATGGCAATGTCATCCCACATCAGGTGCTGCTCCAGCGTGGGCGTGGGGGACAGACAGGTCTTGTCAATGATTTTACACATCCTCCCAATCACCTGAAAAGAGAGCAACCATTTTGTTCTACTCAAACAAGGAGCACAGCTCAGAATTTCAGTAAAAACCATCAGCATTTAACACTGAAATTATTCTTTTGCTTGGAACCTGTTTTATCATGGGTTTTGCATTATTGCCTGTCGTGAGTTACCAGAAAGCATCTGTGTCACGTTAGTAAGTAAGTTGAAATTATTCTATAAAAGGAAATGAAGGCAAAGAGGGAACTCACTTTGCTTGACACCAGTTTGACGTTGCCAGAAGCCAGTGCTACAGCTGTGTCTGCCATCACCTCAGCTTTGATGGAGCCCAAGCCCCCCGTGGCACTGGTTTTGATGAAACTGTCCAGCACAACATCCAGGAGATCTGTTATCTGACAGAGAAAAAATTCCTTTCTTACCAGTTAGATTACCCTTACTTTTCCAAAGTGAACCATCCTTTAAACAGCAATCACTCATTTCTTTAGTTGAAGATGCACAACTACCACAAACCGAAGCATCACTTCTAGTGACCTGTTGAATTCCATTACATTTTACTCCCAGTGCTTCAGAACTAGAAACAATAATTTAGTTAGCACTATTTTTATTTTATTTTCCACACTAAAGTATAACTATTTACAAAATGCTGACTCCAGTAAGAAGAAACCTGATTTGAAGTGCAAGAAAACGCGTGTTTGTTTACAAATGCAGAACTGTACCTGTCCCAGACTGCCCCATATCTTGGCCTGAATGGAAGGATACATCTGTTTCTCGTTGATGGTCATGGTGATGAGCTTGTCCAGGATGGCAGTGACGCGCTGGCGCTTGGCGTCGTCGTTGTGCTTGCAGAAGCGCACCAGGTTGGACAGCCAGGGGGTCATGTACTCCAGGCACAGGTGCTTCAGCTCAATGCCTGCAACAACACCCACCTCGTCACACACAGCCAGCACTGGCCTATTGTCATAAATAACTCCTCCTCAGCACTTTTCCTTTCAGTTTTAGTGCCCAAAATAATTACTGTCAGAGTTGAGCAAAGAACACTGGGCGAACAGAGAAGCTTCAAAAAGGCATGGCAGAAGGAGAGATGAGGAAGCTCAGTGAACTAAGCTAGATCTAAAAACTTTCTAGAGATTAGAATCTCTGCAAATTCATGGTTGGCACTAACAAGCACTAGAGTTACTTACTGGATTTGCTAAATCCTGAAATGCACTCCTCCAGGAACTCCAAGGTGAGGTGTGGCTCGTTCGCTGCAAGAGTCTTACTGATAGATACAATAAACAGTGTGTTGTTGGCAGGAATACACAGACCTGAAGTTTCCAGTAACTGGCCCTCAATCTTTAAATTAAAGGTACAGGTTAAGGCACATAGGAGATTATAGGCAGCAGACCTGCAACAAAGCAAAAAATGGGATTTGTAAGAGCTTTCCTGTACTTTTGAACATATACATATTATACACCACAGTAGTGACATTTCAAAAATCAAATCAATGCCGCTCTAGTAGAAATTACATCTAAATCCAGAACTTCTTCCCTGGACTGGTTACAGTTTGGAGAAAAAAAAATTTCCTTGGAGAAATAGAAGAAATTATTCCTCCACTTGCTCTGAAGAATTTCTGTAAGGTTACAGAGTATGTTTGAAGGGCTTTGTACTGAACTTCTCAGAACAGCCTGGAGTTTCAGGAAACTCTAAATCCCTCCAGGTGTACCTGAGCTGCTGAGAGAGCCTGCCCAGGGGTGCCCCTGGCCAGCACCCAGGCTGGGGGAGCCCATTCTGACACAAATCATGAGCTGCTCTAAGTGGTACAGCTCCCGTGTTCTTAAACAAGAAGCTCAACAACACGGAAATCAAATGCACCCAATAAACACAGAGTGCAAAGTAGAAGTATTTCCCTTATAAACAGAAATCAAGCTTCCTTCATGCCTTCACTTCCTCTGACAGTGTGCGCCCTTCTTCACTCATAGAAACTCAATGTTTATTAAAAACTGCATTTTATGGAGCTGTGGTGAAAGAAAAATTCAAGAGAGAATTCCTAACACTCTGGCAGCCCTGGGAAGCCCCCCCGTTTGTGAGCAGAGGTGCGGCAGTGTGAGAGCTCTGTACCGCAGGCTGGGGTCGGAGCTGCCCAGGTTGAGCAGGGCGATGTTGAGCAGCGTCCCGGGCACGTCCTTGGGGCGGATCTTGGTGTGCTGGGGGATGGAGTCGGGCTGGGACAGCTCCCAGCGCGTGCGGATGTGGATGATGGACCTGACGATGGCTTCACACTCCTGGTGCATGAAGGTGAGCGGGGTGCCCTGGTTGGCAATGGTCAGGGTGAACTGGTTCTCATCCACCAGGCAGATCTCCTCGATCTCGGAGGCGTAGTAGATGTCGTTCAGGAACACGGTCTGGCCCAGCACGCGCGTGCGCTCTGCTGACGTCACCTGCACCGCTGTCGAGCCAACCTTGGGGACAGAAGAGAAAACTGCTCCAGCACCTCTTGGTAATCACACAAACAGAGAAAAGCCTGACACTTCTACTTTTAGAAAAGATAAACAGATCAGATTTTGTACTTCCTAAAGGGCCATACCAGAAAGTTGTGACTTCTCCTCGAGACAGAGGAGAATTAAGGGACAGTAAAATCATATTCCAATCCTTATACAAATACAACAGATCACTGGGAACAGCATTAAAAGCACTTACTTTAATAGAAACTTTGGTGTCTTTATGAGCCAGTTTGAGAGCATTGTGAAACACTTTCAAGTCCTCCTCCAAAGCCAAGGTAGCTGCTGGGAGTTTCTGCTGGTCATGTTCGATGTGCTCTGCCAGCTTCCCTGGAGAGTCTATGAAAACAAGCCTTTTGCTCCCTTTCAAACCTGTCAAGAGCCTTTCATGGTATTTGGTGTATTCTCTGACCCAAGAGTTACAGTTATAAATAAAAACTGCTGCGACATTTTCATAAGCAAAGCCTGGAAAAACTACAAACCATTTAGAAAGAAAGTCTGTTTTAAAGCGATTACTGGGGCCGGCATGTGTGAGGTCCACCACGATTTCATATGGCTTTGCATAGTATGGCTTCAGGGTCAGCAGCACGTGGTAGATCAGCAAATCCCCGTTGATCTGACCAGTCTTGAACCTGTGAGACAAGACAGACACGGCTGGGTCACGTTTGAGGCCCAGGCACACCGGCAGCACCCACAGCCCTGTCCATGAGACACTGTCCTGAGCTGTCATTAACTCTTCCAAGGCAAACAACAGGCTACAGAAGAGCTGATAAACGCTGTAAGCACAGGTGTAGCTTTAAGGGTTTTGGGACACTTCTCTCGATAGCACCTGAGTGCAGGACAACCCTGGAGACAGAACATTCATCTGCACAGGAGATTTTTTTTTTCCCCAGTTACCTCCTGTGGTTGTGAGAGCTAAGCTGGGCAAGTCGGTGTTTTTCCCCTAACGTCTCATGGTATAGCTGTTAACCAAAGGAAGTGTGTCATCGCTGTGGTTTTAGTTCCCCACTTAGAGCCACATGTCATTGCAGTTACAGATTTGCCTAAAAAACACCAGCATTGCCCAAATCTCCCTGCTGTGCACTGATGGCTGTTTGCATCCTAGGAGCAAAATACAAGCACAAAGAAATCTTATTGTCAAAGGACTAAATATCTGTAACACCCATGTTCTGTTGACTACATCTTGGCAAGGTAAGTACACATTTTTGTTCTCCTATTTTTAAGTTGTACTTCAAAGTTTCCTACATTTTGTAGAAAATTATATGCAAAAGTATTTTTAAAGAAGTTTGAGCAACTCAGAAATAGTAACAAACTGTAGAAATACTATCTCCAACTGAATCAGGGAAGCTGATAAACTGTATTTTTAGTCATGTTAAAGGTTATTCACAGTCAGACTCCTAGGCATTAACAGTGACAGTCACTACTTAGCTCTGTTGTTCCTGCACTGCAGATCTCGATGGGTACTGAGACCCTGTCAACACCCAGACACAAAGGGTGGAACTAAAAAGAAAACCAGCTCTTTAAAGACCAGTTCCTTCGCTCTCCTGATTTCAAGCGCAGCCCTTCACACCACGAGCCCGCTGATTTTTAAGAAAAGCACATCTGGTCTGGAAGCCCACAATGAACACTGGGCTCAGTGTGCCTGGGGAACAGCAGGGAGCTGCACCCAGGGCAGGGACAGGAACGCTGCAGTGTGGCTGTGCTGGCTCTGCCTGCTCTGCTCACAACAGCTGAAATGTTGTTTAAAAAACCCCAAGGTTTGCTTGGTTTGCTTTTCTTTTCCTTTTTAAAGTATGCAACAGGGCATCGTCCAGGTGACTTCTACCATATACAGACAAAAATGATACCTGAGCTGCAGTTTATGACTAAGATGGTTTCCAGTTCAAACTGAACAAACAAGATTCAGCTCAGGATGGAGAATGATTTTATGGTATGGGTGAACTGCAAAATTAAAGACACAAATTTTTAGTTGCTCCCTTGTCATGTAAGGAGAGCTCCCCTTACACACCAGGTGTATCCCTGCCTTCCCTTCACCTGGTCACACACCAGCAACATCACTTCTCTAATTTTTCATATTTACACACACAAACACTTTGTTACCTTTACAGGCAATAAACAAATTTGTTCAAGAACAAACATACTTATAAAATTAACAGTGTTGCTTTTGGTCATTCTCTGTAGCATTTAAATTTGCACCAAGCAGACACTGGTGGGACACCAGCCTCACCCTGGGAAGGTCAGGAGCAGCCTGGCCCAAGCAGCAGCAGCGCCTGGGTCACTGCTTGGCTGAGTTGTCACTCTTTATTTGAGGTTATTATCTTTGTATCAGACCAAGCCCACTCTCACATTCCTACGTTCCAGACAAATTCAACAGGTACAGATTTGAATACCCCACAAATGTGAAACAGAACACATGAATAATTACTCTCATTTGCATAATTATCGGTGGCGTTTTAAAGAAAATGTCACAATCTGTGGCATGTTTGGGAGAAAAATACAAGAAGTACTTCTGTGATAAAGAGCTTCTCATACAAAAAAGAAGAAAAGTAAGAGAACAAAGATTTTCCTGGGCATTTTAAAGTACTCCAGACAGCTGTGCTAGGAACTAGATACAATTCACGTAAGTTACTGCTGTCGCTTACAGGAACATTTTGGGTTCAAGTTTTTCCCTTGCCCATCTGTTTGTTACCTGCAGGGCTCCCCCGCCCACCCCAGGGGAACTCAGGGAGGTGAGAAGCGGTCAGTGATCTGTAACCTCCTCACAGTCTCTCCACTCCCCGTGTAAAAGCAGAAGTGATGACCGGGTATAACACGGGCAGCTTCAGAGAGGAGGAACTCCCAGGCTCTGCCTGACATCACAAAGCACTCAGTAGGAAACACTTTTCTTTCTCTCTTTGCTCCATGTTCTTTTTTGATCTTCATATGTTTTCTATAAACCTCAAACTGCCAGAAGTTTGAGACAATCTATTCTTTCACAATCCAGGCACTTGAACTCATCCTCCTACATCCCCCCCAACAGGAGGCCAAGTATTTTTCATCAAAAAGGCTGCTGTTCCCTGAGAAGTCCAATCCAAACCTCTAAGAACCAGCATCTGCTAAACTAACACCGTAATTTGTATTTTTGCAGGGGACTCAACAGGAAGATGAAGACAAAGAGATGCAGTAACCCACACCTGGCCTTCCCTGTCATGATCATCTTCTGCCTGTGGCTGCAAACGAGCGCAAACCACACCGGTTACCCTCAGCTCAGAGATGAAACCTGGAGTCCCATCACCCAAAACCTCAGTGGGAGCCAGAACAGAACAGAAGCAAGCACAAATTCTCCTCTGAGCCTCATTTTCAGCAGCCAAACGACTACTTTTGAAATGCAAAGTACCCTGCCATCCTTCTCCTCCACAACGGCCCAAAATTCAACTTCCCCTGCCCCGAGTGCAGTTTCCACCACTGGAGGATTGGGGAAAAGCAGCAAACCCAAGAGCCCAATGACCAAAGAAACCTGTGAAGACAATAAGTCTCTCATACTGATTTGCTTCATTATCATCGCAGTTCTTGTGCTCATCTGCACTTGCCTGTTTCTGTCCACAGTTGTAGTAGCCAACAAAATGTCCTATCTCAAAAGAGCCCAGCAGGGCAAACGCAGGCCCAGGAGCAATGGTGACCTCCTGGCCACCAACAGCTTATGGCCCACGGCAGCAGGCACGTGGCAGAGGATGCCCAAGGAGACAAGTGGGACTGAGCTGATAATGCAGGAGCTGATATCGGGGAGGGATGCTGTGAATCTAAGGAAAACCGAAGATGAAACTACTGAGAAACTCACCAAAGCAGCAGACAATGAACAAGAAAACAAAGAACCATCCCAGTCACACAAACCCACTTTAACCAATTTTGTAGTTGAGATTTAATTCACACTCAGGTAAAAATTAATCTTTTCCCTTTGTCACACCATTAATGTACGGCAAAAACTCGACTTTCAAGTAACAAGAAGAATTTCCCCCCAGGGAAGCTAAATCCAGAGTTTAGAGTTTTTCCATTTATGCCAGTGGGAATGCTGCAGCCATGTGTGGATCCAGAAGGCAGTAAGACTGTGTTAAATAGCTTTCTGTAAGTAGTGTTAACACTGGTTTTACTCCTTTGACCAGAAATCAGGGTGACAGGAGCTGAACAGGATAAACCAAAAGGACAGAATCTGCCCATGCTCAAACACCACGGAGGGGAACGAGGGACAGACTGTCAGTCTGATCAAAGCACTGAACACTAAGATGCTGCATAGGTATAACCAAGTTGCTTTTTAAAGAAAACCATACATTAGTCACAACTCTGATTCAACCCCTGATTCAGGACCTAGTCCCTCTTAAAATGCCCTTTTGGATTTTCCATCAAGCACTTCTTAAACCAGCTTAATTACTTTTGAAGCAGACTGATTTGAACTGTATTTTTTGCGTTTTGACATTGTCTATGAATAGATGAAGTTTGTAGTATTTGCTAGAATATGAGAACTTGTTCAATTTGTTATCTTCAATAAATTTGCAACATCAGTTTTTAAATTACTTACGTGATACTATTTCTCTAAGTCAAAATGTTAGAAAAAATATGAGCAGGCATTTTGGAATGTTATATTGCTGTAACATTGGCTGAGCTCAGTAAAGGTCTCTGATGACTCGCTGTGATTTCTGCATCATGGAAACACACTCCACTTTCTCCTGACACCAATAAGAACATGCCAAGAGTTTCTTCAAACCACAACATCTTTTAGTTTCTTCACTCTCAGAGACCTGACCTTCCCATTAATTCCAGGGAGGTGCCTGGGGCTGCTCTCCCTGCAGCAGAGCTTTGCTGTTTTAAGAAACGTGAGAAGCTTTCCACAGGCTGCTCCTTGGGCTGAAGAAGATCTGTTGCACTGTGGTTACAAGTGCTGAGACTGCACAGTGCCAAAGCTCCAAACATCCTGTGCAGCTGTAACCAACAGCTGTGACACATAAGATGGTTGTACGAATTTGAGAGGACCAGGATGACTGAATCCCCCACCCCAAATCCTTTAGATCACTCATTAACTTTGCTGGCAGGGCAGCTACAGCAGCAGCAGAGGCAGGACCACAGGACTGCGGCAGCCAGGAGAGAGACAGAGCCCAAAAAATGCAACTGCCCGGCTCAAAGGTGAGTTGTGTCATGAGGAAAATGAAGTTGGAAGGAGTCTGCATGCTTAGCCTAGAACTGGGAATCAACTACGGGGGTTGAAGAGAACGGGGATGAGACAAAGAAATCAGACAAGAAAGACTGAGTTACTGTGTGAGTATGGGATCAGGATGTGTGTTTGCTGCAGGAGCAGGCAGTGTCAAAGAGAGAAGTAGTGCAGTCAGAAGAGAGGCACAACAGGAAGGGCTGCAGAGGAATCTGTCAGTAGCAACAGGCAGAACACAATTGCAAAATGCCACAAGGATATACTTGGTGTGGGTTTCTTTCCGCCAGGCAGCCTTTCCAGGCAAAAATGCTCCAGGAGACCAAAGAGAGCAGCTTGACTTATACTCCATGGAATGGACAGGGACAGACAAGGGGAAGCAGCTGCTCAGAGCACAGCCCT
The DNA here is from genome assembly GCA_013398015.1 of Oreocharis arfaki. Lineage (NCBI taxonomy): Eukaryota > Metazoa > Chordata > Aves > Passeriformes > Paramythiidae > Oreocharis > Oreocharis arfaki. Next base: position 200,223 of record VZRR01004793.1, on the reverse strand, counting down.
CCATCAGTCATGGCAGCAAGTCCCAACCCTGTCCACACAGAAAAACAACCGAGCGAGTAGGGACAGGCTGAGGCTGAAATCAGATTTTGCCCTCTGCCTCTCAATGCAGCTACACAACAGAGGATGTGTAAGCAGCCAGCATCCCATGATCACACAGCTTTCCATGACTCACCAAGGAACCCAGGGGTGGCTGCCCACTAATGATCCTGAGAGCACAGCAAACCCACCACTGAATTACATCAGCAACTCAAATCCAGCCCAAACTTGCATAGTTTTTGACTGACATAGAAGAAACTATAACTATTTTCTACAAAGACAGGCAAACAGGTATTTGAGAATTTCCACATAAACACACATAGGTGCCTGATGTGGCAAGAGCCACAAACCCATTTTTACAGGAGCCCAGCAGTGCCGGCAGAGCAGAAGTTTGCCCGTAGAACACACGATCCCTGAGATAAGAGTCCCTGAGCCGCCCGGCGCAGACGCTTCCTGCCACTGTTGGCAACTTCCTCCTCTGCACAAACTTCATGAAAAGAGCCATTTTACGCTGCTTGACTCTGAGCACACACAGCCCTCCTGAGCCTTCAAACAACAAAGTCAGACGGTGCTGGCTTTAGAGAAGATAAATGTACAGGTAAGGATCAACTTCAAGTATTGACTCATTTTTGGAAAAGAGGGGAGCAGGATAAAACCTGAATCGAATCATTTTAACCCGTTACAAACCTGACAGTTTAGAGCACGACGTTCTCGAGTCATTAACTTACTGCTCATGTGTGTTTACACTGCTGCATTTAAAATTTAATTTTGAGTATTTGTAAACCCATAAAGACTCATGCATATTAATCTCCCAGAAATAGCTTCACAGGACTAGCGCTATAGTAACTAATGAATTAGCTGAAATTGCATGAAAGTGACTTCAGAAGGAAAAGATCTGCATAGGGGATGGATTTTATATCATTTATTTCATATGGAGACATTTAGAGAGCTGAACTCTAATCAGTACAGGAAAAAAAAAATCTGCTTCATGCCAACAGCTCAACGTTTGCACAATCTGCATGCAGAAGTTTATTTATAAAGCATTTTTCCATTAGAATGCTGTGTCATTATAGAATCAGTACTTGGAAAACTTTTGAATATTTTGCTATGCTGAAGAAAGATGAGAACAGGAAACAGAAGTTAAGGAGAATTGTCAAGAGCCTTTTACTTCTGCCTCAGCTTCTACCACAACAAGCTATTTCTTCACTTCTGACAACCTTGTTTGTCAATGCTGCAGAGTTTGTTCCAGGTCCATAAGCAGTTACATGATTGATAAATGCTATTCTGAAACCCTGTGAAGACTGCTCTGCCAATGCCTTTTTCTGGTAAGGTGAAAAAAGATGATAATAAGGCATTACCTTCAAACAAGTCATTTTACTAATATGATCAATAATGTCGAAAATCTGCTGTTATTTGTAAAGTCAGCGACAAACCTGCTGATCATGCAGATGGGAACAGGCTTGAAATGTGAAATACTGGGTAGAGCGTTATTTTCACTATGACAGTATTAACACAAAACTGTCTGGTGGTGGTAAAGTGCAAAAACGCAGTTTGCAAGTTACCATGTCCGACTTCTTCCCCGCAATAGGAGAGGACACTCGTAAAGAGGCTGGAGGGAAATGGCCAGCAACCAGCTCATGCTGGTTCTCTTCTGTGGGGAGATCTGGAGATCCCTTTCTGCAGCAGCAGCTCACCACGCTGCCATGACTGAGAGCCACACGTACACCACTGCCAGGAGTCCAAGAGCAGACAAACCCCTTCTCAACCAACTGCAAGCAACTGGGCCCAGTTTGTACCAGTCTGACACATCCCTGGCTGTTACAGAACCCCAGGCCTTCCCAGAAGAGGAGGAAGCTGGGGATGGCAGCTGGATAGCAGCACTGATAATTGGCATTATTTTGATTGGGATGACGCTGGCAATTATCATAATTCTCCTGTGGAAATGCTGCATGAGGCCTGTTCTGGCCGAGTCCCACTGGGCAGGCCGGTCCCCCTTCGCGGATGGGGACACGCCAGATCTCTTCATGGACTCTGACCAGGGCACCAAGCGCTCTTCAGTCTTATTTATGTTGCCCTGGAAATTGAAACAAGGCACAAACTTGCAGGAGGACCCGAGTGTCTCAGAGAACCCACCCCAGCACACTACCAGTACAGAGAACGGGCAGCTGCCTCCGCCGGCCGCGGGCTGCTCCGGAGCCGGCACGGTCCCAGCTCCAGCTCCTGCCTCAGAGCCAGCCGACGCTGCAGCTGCCTCCTGTCCTCCCCCAGACACCCCACCCGAGTCCTCCGACCTGCCACCACCCCCTGACTGGCTCAGGGAACCCTCTGAGGAGCCCAGCTCGGATCCCAGCAAGCACTCGGCACTTCACTCGGAAGCAGAGGAACCACTGCCCCCACCACCTGAGCTACTGATCCAGGACATCCATGAAACACTGCCCCAGACAGAACAGCCTTTGTAGACTGCTAAATTAATTTTCAGAATACTCCATATTTTTCTTAAATCAAGTAATTTTCAAAAAAGTGAAAAAAGGAGAAGTTGATGCAGGAAAGAACAGTGAGGCCCCAACATCCCCTTGGCATTTCCCTGGTGTTTCCCAACTTCGGCTTTCACAAGAGAACAACCTGCTTCTGCCTGAAGCAAATTTCCGACTACAGTACAAATTGTGCCCAGTCATCACCTGTAACTAGAGATTTCAGAAGCCAGAGTACACAGCTGTGCCTGCCAGCACAGCCAGACACAGGTAACACACACATGGAGATGCCAGAGACAGCCCAGCTTCAGAGGGACTCAGCTTCTCACCAGGGTTTGCTCCACTGGGCTGTGCAAGCAAATGCAATCAATTCCAGTTCATTTTAATAAAGCTTTCTGAGTCAAAGATGTTTTGGTGACTTAAAGCCCAACTGAATATTTGCTTAGATACAGAATGGCCTCAGTAACTAACACAAACTCATTTAATGGTTCATGGATGCCAGATTCCTTTGAACTCCCAGCGTCCAAGTGCTTTACACGTTCCTCTCTGGGCCCTGAGTCCCAGCACAGCTCATCTCCCCCACACCAGCCTCGGCTGGGCTGACTTTTGGGTGGGAAGCAGCAGGCTGGTATCAGAAGTAAATTAATTTTAGTATGTTTTTTACGGGTGTTCCATATATTTATAGAAAGAAGCTGCTAGATGCTGAAGCTAGCTTTCCATGAGAGCTCTGCAAAATAGCAGAGTTTGGAGTTCACCTGAGGAGGGAATAGATTTGTGGATAGAGCACAGATTTGCGATAATAAACTTCAAAATTTTCAAACTACCACTAATAAAGAGTAGTACATTATGCAAACGCAAGTCCAGGCTGCTGTGCATACAATGGCCATAGGAAAATACATTTTCAATTTTCTTTACAGTTTACATAAGCTGTATGATTGGTTATGCCTAAAGAATAGCTTACAATTATACAAAGATAATTGCATTACACCCTGCTAAAATTAACAGCACTATAAAAGAAACATTATAACACTCTCACTCTCATATTGCTTTGAGAAAATCAGATAGAGATTTCCTGTAGGATTCTGTAAAATCCTACAAGCCGAGCTATATCATCCCTGACAACACAGTGATAGCCTGATCCGAGGAGTAGAAAACAGAGTATTTTAAAATTATGAAAATATATCCTGGCAGCATAGCTTAAAAAAGCTTAAGCTAGGAAGCCTAAATTCACATTAACCTCTATTAAAGGAGGAGAGACTAACAGAAGGCAAAAAGAACCCAAGTTAACCTGACTTTGCAAACAGAAACATGAAGTGGAAGCGCAGCCCGAGCTGCCAGAGCCTGCGGGCGTGCGGGGGGAGCCGTGCCTGCAGGCAGCCTGTGCTCGGGAGGCAGCCGGAGCACAGCAGGGCTGTGCAGCAGGGAGGGCACTCACGGCTCCCAGCCCAGCCCAGCCCAGCCCCGGCAGGTCCCTGGCAGTGCTCGAGGCCGGCTCTGCAGTGCCCAGAGGATCAGGTGGTTGCGGAGCCGGGCGCAGCCGTACGATGCAGCTGAGACAAGCACAGCCCCCGGCAGCCTCTGGAGCTGCTCTCCAGAACAAGGCGACCTCTAAGCTCCAATCCATCACAGAAACGATGTGCTGATACCGCAGGACACCACGGTAAGTTTGTGCTTTTTGATTTTACTCACAAAATCCTACTACCAAATCAGAGGTGGAAACGGGAATGGAATTAGTAGCTGATGACAGATGCTTGCACCAGAAATTTGCTGCAGTATCAGAGATTTCTTACTAACGGTAACTCGGGTTCTAAACATGTGTTTCCAGCTTTGAGATCGTAATTAACACTGTAAGGAGGGAAAAATAGTACAGTGCATGTTAGCATGAACACCGGAATTTGGGTTTCAAGCTAAATTCCTATGATGTATTTTAACCAATTTACTTAAGCAAACAGCATGCCTGGATGGGGGGGACTGCTACATTACTGCAGAGATTTGTGAAGATCCAGTTGACAGCCATTTTTTCATCCTCTATAAATGAACACATTATTCCAAACATAATATAGGCTTGAAATCACTAAAAACAAGAAGCAGACATTGTATAACGTTTGGAAGAGACTTGCATTTTCGGAAGAAAGCCCTCATTTGAGCTGGAGGGGGAAAGGGAGATGAAAAAAACAAGTCTCATTCTGCCAGACAACATGACAGGCTGAAGGGATGCTTTGTGAAGTCTCTCTTGAACAATTCTAAAAAGGACCGTGCCACAAAGGGGGTTATTGATATTTTTACTTAATTTCTCCTGCAAGTGGCCATTGCCAAGACAACCCTTATACAGAGATAAAATGTATTACATGGATTTAAAGGGTGTCATTTTGGTATATTTATTTCCAGGCAACAATGGAATACCAGATACTGAATACATCTACCTGTCTGCTGGTCCTTCTGGTTTTCATACCCACTGGTTTGGGTATCTGTCCTTCTAGCTGTAAGTGCTCAGGAAACGACAGGAATGTGGACTGTTCAGGCAGAAACTTAACTGTACTGCCCCAGGGACTTCAAGACAACCTCACATATTTAAATCTGTCCTTTAACCAGTTTGTAGATCTCGATCATCAGCTAACGAGGTTCACCAATCTGAGGACCCTTGATATTTCAAATAATTGGCTCAAGAATGTTCCTGCTCATCTGCCCAAGTCCTTATGGGAATTATATGCCACAAACAACAACATTAAAGTTCTTCAGAAACTTGATACAGCTTACCAGTGGAATCTTAGAGTGCTCGATGTTTCCAGGAATATGGTGGAAAGAGCTGTTCTGATCAACAACACACTGAGCAGTCTCAAGTTTCTCAATCTCAGCAGCAACAAACTTTGGACAGTTCCAACCAATATGCCCTACAACATAGAGACGGTGGATCTATCCAATAACTTCTTGTCCCAGATACTCCCAGGAACACTGGTGAGACTGCAACACCTCACAAGCCTCTACCTGCACAACAACAAGTTCTCATACATTCCTGACAAAGCTTTCGACCAGCTCTCCCAGCTGCAGCTAGTAACTCTGTACAACAACCCCTGGTCCTGTGGCGATAACCAAAACATCCCTTACGTGCTGCAGTGGGTGCAGGGCACAGCTGCCCGTGTCGTGGGGGCCCCCTGTGCTGACCAGCCCTGGCCCTGGGCGAGCACCACGCCAGCCCCAGCCCAGCCCACGGCCCTGGACTCCAGCCCCATGATCAAAGGCAAGAAGGCAGCGGACAGGGAGACTTCTGCCGCGGCACCTGAGCCCACCAAAGTGACCAAAACGCACAAACAATTTAAAGCCAAGGACGTCACTCCCTTGGCGACCCAAAGCCACCCGGTCCTGTTCCCCGGCACAGACCGGCCCCTGCTCCACTCCCCCGACGGCCCGCAGGAGGCCGCAGCCACGCGCACAATCCACGTCCAGGACTCCACCGAGGGCGACGCCAGCCTGGCCCCTGCCACGGGATCCTCCACCACTCCCATGACTTTAAGCATCACCAGTGGAATGCCAACAAACTACTCCAAGATGCCTCAAAGCACAACCGCTACCTTAAGGAAGGAGGAGCCCACGCCGAGCACCCCCGAGGCGCGCGTGCCCTCCCGCGCCAGCCGCTGGCACGTGGGGCTGCTGCTTTATCTCGCAGTGCTGCACGCCGTGGCCCTGCCTAGGGACTAAGGGCTTGCACCTCGCCCAAATTACTGAGGTTACTCCTGTGATCACAGCTGGAGTTAACACATCCAGCTGAAATAATGAATCAGAATGAAGGAAGTTCAAAGTTCTGACTCTGATCTAAAGAAAGTAACAGTTCTTGAAGACGCGCACACTAATGTCTTGATACTAAGCTGCTACTTATTTTCATATGTCTTAATTGAGTACAACTAATCTATTATTTTGTTTTTAAAAATGTGCTTATTTTGTATTTAAATTTTTCATTTTACTTGCACAGAATAAACACATCAGAATTTTAAGTACTGATTTTATGTATGATTTTGTCATTGAACAACCGGAAAAAAACAGAAGGCCTGTATCATATCTGCATTGTCTTGCTTGACTTGCCAGTGAGCAATTCCTGTAATATAGATTCTTTGTAAGTTACGATGACATGCAAAAGAAAGGGAAAAAAATAAAGGAACTAAACTGAGCTGTTTCACTAATCAGAAGTTATTCCTGAGCAAAATTGCTAGCATGTATATCTATGTTTGCTTCATATGTACTAGAGTATTTTAAATATGAAGAACAACAGTTTTGAATTTAGGAATTAAATATGACAACGCCATGATGTCTGCTAAGAGGGTGTAAACTGAGAAGGCAACATGGTCCAACTTCAGCATGGGACAGTGGTAGGGGCCAGTATCCTTCTGCTCTGGCTTGACTTAGACACTGCAGGCAAGTTATTGCTCTCTCCATATTAAAAAAAAAAAAAAAGAAAGAAAAAAAAAGATAAAAGTAGAGAAAAATGCCAGATGTTCAATGCCATGACACTGTCAAACACCAAGGAGTTATCTATCCAAATTAATGACCTGGAACTCCTTGACTTTATGTCAAGTGACATCCTGAAATGTTAATATGTTCTGCTTAAAAGAATACCACAAATCAGCCAGAACGCAGCAAACTACTATCAGGAAAATGAAATATCAGCCAATCTCTAACACAAGTCATGTAACAAATCAATTAAGCAATTAGCTGGCGAGCTGTCATCGAAACAATCCTGATTCTTGTGACTTCAAAGAGAATGAATTCAGTCCATGGCACTGAACATGCCCAAATCCCTGCTTTCTAAGGGCGAGCATGGATGCTCTTCTCCTCGACATCTGCACCGTCAGCCAGTAGAAATAGTTGCACGCATGGTTCTGTCCACTCTAGGAAAATTATTTAAATTATGGCAAAGGTACTTGATATACTACAGATGAAGTTTTGCAAACAGCATGAAATGAAAACTGAAGAACAAGTTAATTGAAAAAGTATTATCCACTTAATATTACAGATCTTATACAATGTTTTCCATTCATTCCAGGCCATTTAATTTCCAGTTATTGTAGCATGAGGGTGCTGCAAAACCCAGAAAACCTCACAACTGAGACTGGAGTCCTCTACCTGTTTCTCCTAAGGTGTCAAGGGGGGCTGTAGACCATTTTCAACCACTGGTATCAGAGAAATGACAACTTTCCAATCGTGAACAGTATTTCTATAACCGGAAATGTGTTTTAATTTCTAACAGTAAATGTTACACAATGGATTTGTACAGTTATTTCATTGGCATTTAAGTAAAAATAAAGTTATGTTTGTATTGAACTGAACTAGCGACTGAGCTTCTTTTGAAATAAGCAGAGTAATACCAATAAACAGATAGCAATGTCTTATGCAACCCTGTTTAAAGAAGACATTTGCTGCTTTATCAGACCATTGTCATGTCTTACGGGGGAAATTACAGTTATATTAAATTACATTATTTAGATACTGATGTATCTCTAATATTGTTTAGCAATAAGCTGATGAGATGACTGCAACATTGGGACAAATCCTTCCCCTTCCTACCCTTTAGAACTTAGAAACACCAGAAAACTCCCTGCTGCCACTCTCTTCGGACAGTCCCTGTGTTTGCTAAGTGCTGGCTGACTGTAACACAGCCCCAACCTAATTCCCATGCTCAGAACTCAGCCATTCCCAGAACTGCCTCATTCACATGGCCTCATCTCACGCAGTGGGAGCAGCTGGGCTTGCAAGGCAGGACTGATCACAAAATGAGGTGCTGTGGCTGAACTGCTTGATTTGAGGAAATTACAGGAAATACTGCATGTGTCTTTGCTGCAGAATCAGTACAGGATGCCAGATTCTATTGCCTTAAAAAAACCAACATGGAATCAACTTTAAAGGCTCTCAGAATGTTTCACCCATAATGAAATAATCTGGTGACCAGCAACAGGAAATCACTTTTTTCCAGAGGTTATTTGGGGCAAATTGCAAGCCCCCACCCTAATGGACTTTCCATCCAGACTTCCAACCCCTAAGCACGCTAATAAGAGCCTGGAAGTGGAAATGGGGCTGTGGGGTTTTCCAAAGGCGCGCGCAGGATCGGGAAGCTGGGATCCCAGACCCGCGGCGGGGCACGAAGGGAGCCGGCACCGCCGCGCTGTGCTCCCTCCCAGACCCTGCCTGAGCCGTGCAGCACACGGCTTCTCGCTCAGACTGCTTTCAGTAAAGCAGACTGGAATTTAGGCTTCCTGGTATTTTTCTGGAATACGAATGAGTCGATAAGGCAGCAGGGAGGAGGCAGAAGTGTGGGAGTCGAGCACTTGTTGCTGGGCAACTGCGCAGCCACTCCGAGCTAAGCCCGAGGGCCTGGGTTTGTAAACACGCCGCACACTCAGACCTCCAGAAACACAAAATAATCTATTCTCGGTGAAATTGGTATCCAAAACAACTATTTAACACTTCAGGGCAATATTCAAAATACCCAGAAAAGCTCTGGCACACCTCTAATAGCTGTGTGCTCACTCTGGAAAGGGTAAAATTGCTGTGGGGATTGCTGCGGTCTGCAGCAATAACTCAGAGGTTTTATTCCTATTAATTAGTTTGGGATCAGCTTTAAAACGTAATGGCAGTCATTCAGGATCAATATTTATTGATTTATGGATCATTTTAGTAACAGGGTAAGGATTAAAAACAGAAGAGCACTGGTTCCAGAAGCTGGGTTGTTGCCCAGGAAACAAAATGTGAAGACAGATGACAGAAGGAATTAAATTTCACAGCACAAGGAGGACATAAACTGATCCAGATATATCAGTAAAATGACTCAACAATGCCTTAGCAACAAGATCTCCAACTTTAAAAAAAAAGAGAAAAAAAAGGAAAAAAACGCCAGAAAACCCCACCCTGGTACAAGCCCTCAAGCAGCCTGGCAGCGCCAATCTAAACAGTTTTTCCACATTTCACACCTTGAAAACACAACATCTGGCTCAAAACCAGAAGACAAACACCCCAAATAAGTTCCACTTAGCCACATCCCTATGAGAAGAGATGATGCCAGAGCATCATCCCAGAGCAAAGCCCTTCCTGCTGGTTTGAAAGGCAGCCCTGCCAGGACGACCAAACTGTGCAGCTGCTGAAGAGAACGGTAATAACTCACCTAGCAGCAAGGCTCATGTCAAAGTACAACAATATTTTCATTAATATCCCACACCTGGATAAAATGATCAGAAATCTGCTCCTTCCCACTCTCTCTGAAGGCAGTCACTCGGCTGACTGGATCATGACAGTTTTGCCCAGGGAGGCACCTTTGGATAAATTAATTTTTCTGCTTTTAAAGAAGAGAGAGGTGAGTTAGGCCTAGCAAACATGTGGTGCAAACTTTTGTCTTGATTTACTTCCAGAAATTCTCTCTCTGCAGATGAAATAACCATTTCTTGCTCTGCAAACGAAGGAAACACCGCATGTCAGGTCTGCACAGAATACATAAGGATGCCTCGGATCACTGCCAGGCACAGTCACTTCTTAAGATGGGTTATCACTACTCTCTGCATTTGTATGCCTAATTTCTTGTCTGAACAAGGCAGGATAACAATGCAGGCATTTTGTTTTACTTGACATGAAATAAGACTGTGTCTAATGGAACAAAATGGAGAAGAAGAACGTGGCAAGCAAACAGAGAGTTTTTTAAAGAGAATTCAAAAGACTGCCTTCATTTCTAAACTTGGTATGTGTAAGAGGCTTAAACATTAGGGATCTTGCTAAAAAGAAAAAAAATTAAAAAGGGAAAAAAAGCATCCAGGCTGCCCTTGAGCCAGCCCCTTCTGTCAGCACACCTGCAGGTTTCATGGACTGTTGTGTGACTTCTGAAGACAGAAAATCAGGACAGAAGATAAGTGATGCTACTCATCTTGTGTTCCTTCAATCCATCCAAAGAGACAAGGGTGTTGAAAATGCAGAAAAGTTTAAAGAAGGCAATTTCCCAAGCCAAGGGAGGTTTGTAACTCAACCTACAGAGTAAAAAGCACTACTGAGCCTAGTGAAAAATTTTGAAATTAAATAAAATTAAGGATCTAAAATTGTAATTAATTGAAAAAAAATCGCACATGCCTGTTGGGTACTATTTTCATTAAAAACATGCAATTTGAAGAGTGATTTGTGCACACACTTGTGCTGACTCTGTTTAAACTGCTGGATACAGAAGGAGATGCTGCTAAGGATGTGCTTGTTTCCATGTTCTCACACCAACTCCAGGGCTCTGCAGAAGGCTCACCACTGACGACATCCCCTCATGACAACCCTGAAAGTGGCCCCACCAATGCCACTGCCACCATGGGCACCACAGCCAGCAGGGAGCACAAACCACAGAGCAACCCCAGCACACCCAGGCAGGGCTCTGCTCCCAGCCTCACCCCAGCAGGAGTCCCCAGGGCCACAGCCCCTCCTGACCGTGTCACAGCCCAGCATGCCAGGGCACCCGCTGGCATCACCAACCAGCACCCACCAGCAACAGAGGCACCAGGAAGAGCCAAAGCAACCCCAGGAGCTCTGCCAGCACTGGTGCCACAGGCAGCTCCAGCAGCAGCACCAGCATAAACCACAGGCACCGAATGCACCAGCAATGACCAGACCACGAACACCCCAGCGGCTGTGCCAGCGCCCCAAAGTGCCCGGTGACACCAGGACTGGGGAACTCCCAGCCCTGGCAGCACTCCCATGCCCCCCTGAGGCAAACCAGCCTCCCCAGTGCTGCCAGCACACCCCCACCAGCAGCACCTCAGCACAGACAGCAGCTTCAGCAGCTCATCCAACCTTCAGAGCCTGGGGTGAGCACAGGGATTTCCCTTTCCTTAACACCTCCAGGAATAACTCCTTTCATGGGTGTAATTAATATGAAATGACAGTTTTGGTTTAGGAAACAACTCAAAAATACTGTCAGCAAATTTTAACAAATAAGCTATTTCCAGACTCTTGTTTGTTACCAAGCTGGTATCTCTTATATACACTTGATACCTTTGACTGACAGGTTCATTTCAGATTGGGAAGGTGAAAGGTTCCTTACCGCCGAGCGATGTAGTAGAAAACAGGATTGCCAACTTTGGATGTCCCAGCTTGGTAGAAAATATTTAATGTTTTCAGTGCTTTGAACTCCTCCTTTTCGTGTACCTGATGCCTAAAAAGCAATACATTGACATCAACTTTCACAACTGCCTTTCAAACAAATTTTAAAAATCCCAAACCCTCTTTACTTCCATCTCTAAACAAAAATATTAAGTTCACACAATCCTGAGCCTTCCTTAAATCACATGTTACCACCATCTCTGGTTCTCAATTTAGTTTTTTTAATTCAAATCTACTCAGAAACCTAAAAGGTTTATGTAGACACAGCTTTTTAAACTCCCCTTCAAAACAGAGAGAGTCTTGACAGCAATGAGAGTTTTAAGAACTGCTGACACCTCCCCACATGATGAAGTCTGGAAACCCACACTCTGTGTCTCCCCCACAATAATCTCATTACCTTGTCATAAACTCTTCAAACTTGGAACTAGTGAGATTTAAGCTGGACCAATGTGTATCTGCCACAGGTTTGTGCTCAGGAGGCCCCAGGTAGGCAAGAAGCGTTGCCATCTTGTCAAAAGGTCGTCGTCCAACAGCTTTGTGGTCCCTACAAACATGTTCCTTGTCAGGAAAGTCCTTCTTTACTCAGCAATTCCCCCTTTTTTGCCCTTCCTCACCCGGAACAAGCTGGATTATTCATTTTAAAAGTAAGTACGAGAAGTCCTCAGTGACTGATATTCTTCTCAGCAATAACAGACACATTGGAGAGTATTTCCAAATATTAAGAGCTTTAAGCTGAGGGAGGGGAGATTTAGACTGGATATTAGGAAGAAATCTTTCCCTGTGAGGGTGGGGAGGCCCTGGCACAGGGTGCCTAGAGAGGCTGTGGCTGGCCTTATGTCCCTGGCAGTGCCCAAGGCCAGGCTGGACGGGGCTTGGAGCAGCCTGGGACAGTGGAAGGTGTCCCTGCCCATGGCAGGGGGTGGGACAGGATGAGCTTTATGGTTCCTTCCAGCCCAAACCACTCGAGGACTCCGATGCCTTTCCCCTGAGCACAGCCCTCCTCCCAGGCCTGCAGCCTCACCTGTTGCTGGACAGGTACTGGCCGATCTTCTCCTGGTTGTTCCAGAGCAGGCGGTGCAGCGCCAGCACGTTGCCGTCGCTGATGAAGGACAGGCTGTGGTTGACGGTGTCGCTGGCCGGGCAGTCGGACGCGATGTCAAGGAAAAACCTGCAGTTCAAGCCAGGAATAACCATCGGTGTGGGAGGGACAGCAAAGGGCTGCGAGGGCACTCGGAGCTCTCTCTCCACACACACAGCCCGTGTGTCCCCAGGCCGTTACCTTCGTGCTGCGTCAAAATTGCTCTTCACAAAGTCATTAAAGGGCCGCATGTGCTCCTCTTTCGTAAACAGCACGTGGTTGGCAATACTCTGAAGGATCTAAAGGAAAAAAAAGGTTTACACACAAAGGTTTAATGTACTAACTGTTACAGTAATTAACGCAAATATTTCTGCCAGTTTTCTTGAGGTTTCACAACCTCAAGGCACGAAGGCCAGTAAGCCAACTAATTTAAAACACATTCGTTTTCAAGGTCTTTTCTTTCACATACTTTTATATACCAGCAAACCAGTTCACATGGTTATGAACTTTAAACTAGGAAAATAAATCATCTTTCAAACGACCAGTACGTTACTAAGTATTAACTATTTCTCCTGGAATTTAAGACGGGTAAGTAAAAGCAGTAGCACACCCCTATTTAAAGAAAAATATAATTTCGCGACATTTACAATGTATAATATGCACAGGCCACAGAATTTGTATGCCATCATTAAACCTTCTTTAAATTTTTTTTATAAGAAATATGACCAAATGAGATTAAAGACAGCAAAAATTCCTTCTTTAGTAGCAGGATGAACTTGATCAATGCTGGCTGCTGTTACCCTCACTGTGCTCACAGGAACATCGCTTTGTTTGTTTCCAAATGAGAAGTTCAAGGGAACAGCTGGAATTCTGCTCTCTTATCCATCATTTTGGCAAAGTGTTTGTCCCCATCCTTACGCTGCTGAGGGCTCGAACAAAGCCGCAATACATAAACACAGCACAGACACTGCACTTCCAATAAACGTGATGGTTGTACCAAAAACTCTGAGTTTCCCTACATTTTCTCATACTGGTCAAAGGGCAGTACTGAAGCAGGCAGAACATAAAATACGGGCAGGTAAAAATCTTTCTGGATTCACCTTAGACATGAGCTTCAGGCCGCGCTCGATCCGGGGCGAGGGTTTCTTGTCCAGGATGCCCGCCTCGTACGGGGACACGATGGCGGGGTTGATGAAGCGCAGGAACATGGCGCTGCCCACGGCCCCGATGCTGTTCTGAGGGAAGCGCTGGCTCACCACCTGTGCACGGACAATTACACACAACAGTCCTGCATTAAGCAAAGGGAAAGGGCTGAGGAAAGCCTTGCATGGCAAGCCAAGCCTAAGCATTCTTTCCACACCGATCATGCTCAGCGCATTGGAGTGGGACTCTCTTGCATCCCAGAGAACCAGAACACGAGGAAAAGGAGTGGGGCTCTCCCGCAGCTGGCTCTCCCTCAGCTGCTGCTCAGCTCCCTCGGCAGGGACACGGCTCCCAGAGCTCCTGGCCATGTCTCAAAGCTGACCCCAGGCAGGGCCCTGCCCCTGGAGTGCTGCAGCCCCAGCCTCAGGTGTGCACTGCCTTCCCCCAGCACAGGGAGCGCCTTTCAGCTACTGGGTCCTTTATCTGTGTTTGTAACTGCACAACTGAGCCGGGAGCCTCTCCAGCAATAACACTGGTGCTGTACAGTTTCAGGAGTAATTTTCTATTCGTGAGGAGGAGCTGTTTGCAGAAATACCTTTCAGAACCATCATCTATCCACAGCAGCACAGGAGCCACAGCTGAGTGGCCAGTGCACTCCTCTGCCTACACATACACTGTGTAAAACCACTGAGCAGATTTAAAATACTGTCCTTTGCCATCCAAGAAAAAGAATAATTCTGAAGATGTTGTAAGAAAAAAGAAATCTTATTTCTTTTAGGAAATAAACTACGCATTACTAAGAGGAGAGTTGTCCTTTGGTTATCTTTCACTTAACTTTGAAAAGTTAAAGACAAAGTTTCCTGACAAAAATAAAGTTCTTAGATATGCAACATGTGGTTCTATAAAACATCAATATCTGTATGTGTATTTTGTAATGAGTAACAATGGTTAATCAAAATGAGTCAGATTCTTCCACAGAATAAAATTAGCAAACTTGGTATTATCATGTATAGCTTAAAATAAAAAAAAACTCCAAACAAAACCCAGTTTAGTAAAATACTTCAAAACATAACTAATGCAATCTCAAATCATGCTGCTTAAACCAGACAAAGCCATTAGTACAAAATACACCGAGAATCACTTTGGTTCAGTAGCAACTCCAGTCAGTTACCGTGTGATGCAATTACTGAGACTTTCTTGTAAAATACTGGTTTGCCCAAAGCTTTTGCATTTTAAACATGATTACTATTCTGCTCAGTTACAGCAAAGTAAGAGAGTATTTAATAGAAGTCTAAATTTCCATTCTGGTTGATTCATACTTTGTATTTTCAGGTCACTGCCAAAGAAAAGAGTAAGTCTGAACTTTTAAAGACAACACTCTAAAGCAACCCACAGATCTAAACTCTAACACAGAAAGTTACTTAAAATGGGAAATCCGCTTTCCTCAGGAAATAATACAAGTGCTAAAGTTGGGGTTTTCTTGCTTAATCACAAAGCAAACAAAAGAAAATGTGTCAGAAACAAGGCCCATGAGCCTCCTTCCAGTACCCCACAGATATTAATTGTTCTTTGCCCAGGATGCAAGCTCAGGTTATCTGCCAGAGTGTTAAAGCAGCTCAACAAACCCAGATTTTTTTTCAAAACCAAAGAAAACATTTTTCTTCCACTATTCTTTAATTTGAAGATGGTGGCAAGGCTAGAAGAGTCAGAATATTAAATACTAAGCAGTAATGTTAAAAATGTCTCGTTTACTCAAATAGGCACACAGAGAATATTTTAAATCTAACTTAATTCCAGTGTTAATTGAAATGAAAGCTATTTTGTGCCAGAATTAGTAGAATGATTTTACAGTGAGGTCAAATAGACTGAAGTGAAGACATTCTGAACAAACAGCAAAAGATTTCTGTTGTGCTTTGAAAGAAATGGCTAATAAAAAGGTCTCCAAACTTACTGATTTTTTGTTTTCCTTTTTTTCTTTTACGGTAGCTTTATTCAGTAGAGAGTGGCAAGTTGCCTACAGAACAGAGATGAGCACAAACAAGTCACAGCACCAACTACATATAGCAACAAAAAACCAATGTTGACTTGTACATAAATTACACAGTAAAATGTAACAAACATAACCAACAGAAAATGAAATATATAAACTAAAGACTGATGATGGAGTTTTTATTCCACAGTTTTATTACATCTTATTTACAAAGCACTAAATACAAAACAAGCAAATGTTGAATTTCAATCATTTCTACTATTTCTGGCTAGATTAAGTCAAACCACATCAGTGTGCTCATGATACACAATCTTGGGCCTTAAATGGTGTATTCAGCTTTCAAATATATTTTACCATCCCCAAATAATTTTAACAGTACAAATAGTAGTGTTATACCTTTGAAATACATATTGCTTTTAAAATTAAATTTAGAGTTTTAAATCTTCCCAATGTTTCTCTGTGTGTCCTTCAATTTGGTTAGACCTGTGAACCATCAGGGTTATTACCACTGTGAGAGGTAACTCTGCCATAAAACACTCTCTGGACAAAGGCAGAAAAAAGCTACAGTCTGTGTTAATTTATTAGAGATTTCCAGATCAAGAGATCTGACTTGATTGTGCTTATTTCTGCATTTCACTGAGATGCTAAGGGACCCACCAGGAAGACTCCAATTCTGTCCTATTTCCAGCAGGATCTGAGCAGAGCCCCTGCTCTCGTGCCCTGCTCCCCAGCCAGAGGTGCATCAAGCTCCTGGGAGCTGGGATGGGGCTGGGCATCCCTGGCAAGTCTCCAGCAGCACCCAGGGCTGGGTCCCAGGCAGCCTGCAGCACCCAGCCACCTCCAGAGTGTCACTGCACTGGCAGGGAGCTTCCACAAGTTAAGGATGCAACAGAATGAAAAGCAAACACCCCAGCCCAAACCAGCCAGTAAAAGTCTCTGCTAAGCAAGCTGAACTGAAACTTGTGCAGGACCTATTCATATTTAACCAGTGGCACCTCTGCCAACTTTCCCTGTGTAACTCACATGAGCAGCTTCTGGAGCAGTTGTACACGCACTCTTCTCACTGGGATACTGGAGCTAAAGGAAATTTTCCACCTTGCTTTCATAAGAAAAACCATGTATGTTTGTGGGGATGAAAGAGCCAGCACAGATTCTCTGTAGGAGTTACTGTGAGCATGCTTGTTCTCACATCACACTCCTGAACATACATTACCTGTAAGGAGCCAGGTGAATCAGTCCCAGTAGCCAGTTACTGATGTTTCCAAAGCAAAACACTCACTGGGCTCTGTTCCCAAAACAGAAACACCAGCCAGCAAAGACGCCAATATCCAGCTAAAGACACCGTTTCTGTGAGGCTGCTACAGTGATTAAATTCAGCTACTGATCATTTACAGAACACACCTGGTGAGTATTCTTCGCACACAGTTACTTTAAAACTCTAAGCATAAAAAAACACCACAAAATTCAGTCTCATTTACTCTCACACTAGTGCTTGGGGTGGAACACATTCACCTTTTTTAATGGGAAGTCATCTTAAAAAAGTCACCTATTTGGTTCTTATGACAAAAATGGATTAATGCCCCCAGATCAGATCTTGTTTGTACTTTCTTTCAGATAAAGGCCAGACTCTTCAAAACTCTCTGGAATTTTAAGTTCAGAATGACTAACACTACTTGTGATGAACAAACACTTGCATAGAAATCTAGTTGTTACCAGAAACAGTTAAAGTAGTAAACACTGAAGCTAAATATCAGTTAATACCACTTGTATACCTGCCAGTAAATCATCTCTTCTGGGAACAAATTACCCTTATTACCACATACAGTAAAGGCAAGAATAAAGCCAACAGACTTGGAAAGGCTTCCACAGAAGAATCTCTGGGAATGTCTGCTGGTTTGCATAGAAATAATTTCTACCAATGTACCACTGAAATTACAATAATCTGATAGATCCTGGTAACAGCACGTAAACATAATTCTGGGATGAGGTGTGGGAGAATGCAACATCCAAAAACAGAAGGAAAAACCAAGGCTGTGTGTGATATTTTCAGTAACACTCAAATATTCTTTTAGTTGACACCTGTGACACTGTGACCATGAAGGAGACCAATCTGCCCACCTCATTTCCTGACTACAAAAACCAAACACATCAAAAAACCCCAAAGTCATCTTTGCCACCAACCCAAACACAGCCACTGTCAGGAAGAGAAACCAAAGGCTCCAGAGGCCTTTTACAGAGCTGTCAGAGCAGGAACAAGGCTCAGCATCTGCACACCTGGTTCAATGCAAGGGCTCACAGGAACAACCCCAGACCACAACAGGCCCAACACACATTCCCTGTTCTCACTCCCAAGCTCTGGAGATTGCAGCAGCTGCACTGATCACCCCAGCATTCCCTGTGCCAGTGTGACTGGGGAGGATTTTTGTTATCCATCATTAGTTCACACAGGTCAGAAAATCCATTTGCTTGGCTTTGCTTTAGACCTGAACACAGATGATGTCTGGAAGGCCAGAAGTAGCTCTTCCAGAGCCCTCCACAGACCACAGCTCCAATATTCCACCAGGCACAGCACTTCTGTGACAGTCCTCCAACTGGACTGGAAACTGTATTCCCAGTGAGCCCCGAGGGAACTCCTACTCGGATTTTTAGCAACAGCTGAATCCATCAGAAACACACAAGGAGACCCAGCAGGACACTGGGCTCAGCCGCCACGGGACAGAGCAGAGGAGTTGGGGATGGAGGTCAGGGAACTTGGGTACTTTCAGTCACCTCCTGATTGCCAACCTAAGCCTCAAAACACCACTTAGCCCCTGTGTTCAGACTCGTGTTATTTAACAAATGTCTGAGAAGAGTCTTTAGAGATGCCCCCTGTGTACAGCACCAAGCTCCAAAGTTCTGGAATTTCACAAACCAACCCCAAAGCTTAGGGGCAGGCAACCACTGCAGGCATACCTGGTATAAACAATGGCACACACTGCGCAGCTGGGGTGGGAACTCCGAGGAGGAATTAATGATTGCCTGAAAAAACTTGTCTGTCATTTGCAAGAGACTCCGCTGGTTCTCTTCAAGGCTTTCTGTGGGCTCCAGCCTGAAACAGACCCACACATGTATGACCAGCAATCAAACACGACACAAGCTGCACTTACACCCTTGCTAAGAACCTCATTTCCTCTTTTTCTTATGGAAATACTTGTGATCTTTTACACAAAAGTTTCCATCACTATTTTAAACCACGTAAGGTACAAATAAAAGGTCATGTAAAACTCGGTAAGAACAGGCAGCTGTAGGTGGGATTCTCTCAGACCATTTCATACAACATGCATACACAACTCCAACTGGTAACTGCATTATCAGTTTCATGATGGTTTATCTGAAAGGAATTTTTGAGGTAGACACAGATAACTGATGGTTAAAGTATTAGTAAGAAGGTCTATCATTAGGTAAGCTACTTAAGAGATGAATACTTATAATTTGTCTAAGAGTTAGAGATAATTTAAAGCATTAGAGCAAGAGGGCTGCAGAGATAATTAATGTGTCTGGAAAAGTGAGAGGTACAACAGTATGAAAGCATAAGAAAAATATCTGCAACAAGGGAAAAGGAATCCTATTACATACAATGGCTGGGAATCATGTTTACAGATAAATACATTTGCTGCTGCCCTGAATCTCAAACCTTGTTGGATCCACCTCAAAGCTGACGTGCTGCCACTCAGGGGACGTGATCACAGTCCGCAGCAAAGGTTCCAACAGTTTCTGCAAATATGTAGCACCATAGACCTGCGTGCAGGGGAAACAAGAACAGAGGCCAGATTGACACAGCAATTCACAGGAATGCTGCAAAGTTCTGGAAGCTTTCAAGAGCCTGAAAACACTTGATCTGTTTTGGAATAAGCCAAATTCCTGTAAAACTCAGGTTTGCATATTATAGTCTCACCTCTGGAACACAACCAAGATCAATTTCTACAGGTATTTTAATTGATTTCCAATTTAGAGAAAACTAACAACCATACTAACAAGCAGGGATTCTTTCTTAGAGCACTGACTCCACACTTCACCTCTGTTTGTACACTTTTTAAGCTGAAATGGGAGCACAAACAAGACCTCAGACTTTACCAGCAACAGTCTTCCAGCTGGCACTGGCCCAGAATCACTCATATAATTGAACTAGTCAGAAAGGCAAAGGGCTAGTGCCAGGGGGATATGCACTTCTTAAGGGCCTGAGCATAAGTTATCTGCAAAATTCAGTTCAGGAAATGTTAAAACAGAAAAAGAGAACTCCCTAAACCTAACAAACGTGAGAGCTGAGACTAACTAAAACCAAGGCCCAAAGACAACTCTGTATAGTTTTCATCTAATCCCATTACTCAAATGCTTAAGCCCACACACTGGCAGCTTTGTATTTTCGTATTACTAAACTTTTCCTGCTATTGAAGAGATCTGTAGCAGAGAAAAAAATGAGATAATGTACCTTAAAACAGAAAGTCATTATTTTACTGGCTAAGCTGTTTCCTCGGAAGAGTGTCTGCATGGAGTCTGCCAGCTCGACCTCCTTTGAGAACATATTCCAGAGGAGCTGGTAGAGCAGGTGCCGGGAATCAAAGAGTGTGACCAGGACACGAGCCAGCTCATCCTTAAAGGGAGGAGGAAGTGTTAATCTGACTCGCAGGGAGCCAAGGCAAGAATAAAACCTGGTATTACGAGAAAACCGCCAAGCATTTTGCAATAAAGCTTTATGTCTGCTATGGGCTCTGGCAGGTAAATATCACATTACACAAACACAATCTCTCTGCAAACATTTCTTATGCTACTGCTTGTCTAAAAATCTGCCTCAGGATATCCAGTCATACGAATTCATAATGGTTATCCAGACAGACAAGCAGTTACTCTGCTGTATAACAAAGCCCAACTCATCTTGCTAAAATCTAGAAGAGCAAATGCAATTGTGTGTCTGCATTACAGCACATACCACCTGTAATAAATAACCAGCCCAGATGCATTTATTATAGTAACTGTACATAAAATCAATCCTAGACATTAACTGAAAATTTACTATAAAAATGCAGTTTATCTTCAAGACCTGAGCTTAAATTCAATAAAGTTTTTAAGAACATACTAAGAAAGGTTAGCTATTGTCAGCGGTAGCTCTATTCTCTCTGTACCAGACTGTTGTTGCACTTTTTATTTCAAGTCCTACTATTTTTAAAAAAAGCAGGAAATAAAATGCACGAATCAACTTACCCACTGAGAACAAGGCACCACGTTGGCTAAAGCCATAGCAATAGGAAGCTCCCCCTGATCACCCATCATTGTAACCAACTCCACCAATCTCTCGAAGCGATCCGCTAGCACTGTTTCCGCTAACGTATCAAACTCCGTCCCCTGCTGCAGAATTTTGGTGAGCACTTCCATAAACGTGGCTCTCGTCTGGAGGTCTTTATGATAGCCCAAGCCTGATGAAGAGAAGCCAGAAGCACTAAGGAGGATGTAGAAGCACGGGGCACGGCGATGCGCCCGGCAGGCGGAGCCGCGCGCCCGCCGCCCGCGGGGCGTTACCTATGGAGTGCATGAGGCCGCTGTCCACGTTGGCGTTGAGCAGGTTGGACATGGCCAGGACCGTGCAGTGGCGCAGCGACGCCAGCCTGCGCGACATGCCGCGCTTGCGCCCGCCCGCCGCCGCCCCGTCCTCCTCCGCCTCGCTGCAGTCGTTCAGCAGGTTCATGAACAGCGTGAAGTACCTGGGGACAGGCCCTGACGGTCACACGCGCCCTGCACGGCAGCCAGCACACAACAAATCCCCCCAAAACCTCACCCACGGCAGCCAACACACAAC
>VZRR01004793.1:152103-178433 GCA_013398015.1 Oreocharis arfaki | reverse complement strand
CCCCCAAAACCTCACCCACGGCAGCCAGCAGGCAACAAATCCCCCAAAACCTCACCCACGGCAGCCAGCAGGCAACAAACCCCCCCAAAACCTCACCCATGGCAGCCAACACACAACACATCCCCCCAAAACCTCACCCCTGCCCTGAGGAGCCTCCTCACAGCACAGCCCAAATCTTAACTGTGCTCCAACAACCTCACTGTGTCCCAAATTCCCATTCCCAAATTCTCCCCAACACTGGTGTGCCTCTACCAACAGACGTCTTCAAAGAGAGTTTAAGTTTTGTGGATAAAAATAATAAAAATACAGTATCAAATCGAGCTAATCCCTGCCATGACTGAAACACACATCTGCATTAAGCAGAAACAAAGCCAAATTTTCTCGTTATTTTCTAAATGAAAATATTTCCATAAACCTGCAAGGCAGAGGTTTTGAAATGGGACACAGAAGAGGTAATTCCTGCTGGGATAATAAAATTATTTCTGCTGGAAGGAAAACACAGTTTGTAATAAAGGTCATATAGTGCTTCTCTTTAGAGTGATTGTGTAGAGAAATCGTTAAAAGTCACTATTTACTTGAGAAATAATTGAGATTTTGCTTCCATCAACTCAACACCATCTCCTTCTTCAGGCTGGAGTGGAAGCCCAGCAAGAAGAGAGACCACTGCTTCCATACTCGCCTGGTCCAAATCTCTGAAAAACAAAATTTAACAAATAAAATATAAGTCACTTTTTCCTATAGCTCTAACTGCAGATGAAAAACAACATTTTTAATAATAAGAAGGTATTCTACTAAAGTTCTGTTCATCATGAAAACAGCTCATATATTTTGTGGTACAGGTTCTAAATTAGAAAACATATTAAAATGAACCAAGTCATTTAAGTCTAAGGATTAAATATAATTCTGCTGTTGCTCACCAAAGCTTCAGTTTCAATTTTTGTCTCTTCCTTACTATTGTTATGGGAAGCCCAACATGCCAGCCAATGCACGGATATCAAATGCCACCTGGAATACTGTTACAGGTGAAGAGTGTCCCTTCTTACCTTGTCAAGCATTTCACATCCTCATCTGTTGCTTGATTAGATGTTCCCATCACCCAGTCTGTCAAATATTCCACCATTTTGTTCCTGTTACATAGAAACAGATTGCTTTAGCTTTGCTGGGGTTTTTCACCAGTCTGTATCACACAATTAATTGTTATGTGTGTTTAGTATCACCACAAACGACATAATATTTTCATGCAGCACCAGGCTCAGAAGCATTCTGAAGACAAAGACGAGGGAACTACCCCTGTCCCAGGAATACAGGTGTGACAGGGGTTTGGTTTCTTTTTCTAACTGCATAACCAAAGAAAACTACACTTGCCCACAGTACTCTACCCTGTAAGTTATGTAATGCCATCCTTACCTAAATTTCATTTCTTGACAAAATGAAAGGTCATCTCTCCTTTCCATCATTACTTCTACTAACTGGCAGAGCTTTGTTTTGATTTGAATGGCATGTACCAGATTTCCAAGCACACGCACATACCTGAAGAAAAAAGCAAGAAGATTTTAATGGAATACTTCATGCTACTTCACTTCCTCCCCCCCAGAAAGACCCTGCATCAGTAGGAAATTTCTTCTGGCCAAAGAAGTTTCCTGTCAGCGTAAAACTGAACAGAAAGCTGCCCTTCAGCTGGTTTTTAACCACTAACACTAATGTACAGAAAAGTAACCAGAAATGCCTATGGGAATAGGGCCAAGCTACGGAATGGTCAGTTCTTTAAAAGACAAAAGTCACTCTCCAGCAATGCACTTTATGCTACAAAACCAATCTCCATGATTACTGAAGTTGTCAGAATCATAAGGAGGATCAGAAAAATCAGGTGCTGCTTGTCCATGGACATAAGCAGAAAAGACATAAACTAGAAGGCTACAACTCACTTCTTAAACATAATGCTTGTGTATAGGAAGGTCAAGAGGGCTCCTTACCTAACCAGATTCAGCATCATTGTCTCAATGCTCGCTTGTCCGAGGTGTTCTGAGCTCCCTTCTGTGTGATTGTCAAGCAAATTCTTCATTATAGCAATGGTTTGCTCTACAAATTGTGTGTTGGTATCAGTTAACAAGACCTATAGGAAGAAAATTTCTGGTCTTAATTTTTTACACAAAAAAACCAATAAATGTTTATCTGCCAAAGAGACTGCAGCATCTAAAAAATCTCATGGACAAGCATTTTTGTAGTTACCACCAAGCCAACAGAATTCCAACACATGACAAGATTCAATATGCGAACACTGCCAGCTATAAGGATTCCACAATCAATCTCTCAGATTCTGCACTCAAGAGTTCACTAATTCAAGAATGCTAAATACAGCCTGGAATCACAACCACAATAATCATTAACATGTGCTGTGATGATCGCTCTGCTCACAGGGGGTGTGCACAGAACACAAACGGGGACCCATTTCAGTCACCTGGGGAAAAGACAGGACTGACACAAACGTGAGTAACATATCACCACTTTACCTGTCCTTGAGAATCAAAGAACTTGCTGATGGTATTCTTCAGTTTGTTGAAGAGCATTGGATAAAGGGCTGGACTGAGCTCCAGCCCCACCAGGTCTTTGATGTTGGTCCGTATCTGCAGCCCCACCTTCTCGTGGTTGCAGACCATCAGGGTGAGCAGGCGGTCGATGAATTTGCTGACCGGGGTCTCCACGCTGCCCTCGGTGGAGACCATGGAGATCATGGAGCCCTTGCGCTCGTTGAGGGGGCCCATGGGGGGGCTGTAGGTGGCCAGCCCCGCGCTGCTGCGGTGCTGCAGGCACACCCCGCCCAGGGCACACAGGAACCCCGTCATGTTGATCCACTCCTGCAGGGACTCCGTGTCCGACAGGTCGATGGAGCCGCCGCCGCTGACGTGCGACATCCGCCGCTTCACGATCGTCTTGTGCAGGCTCTCGGTCACCTGGGAGACAACAGTCATTTGCTACATTAAAATTCAAGTTCCTCAAAACAAGTAAGCTTAAACACTTATTTTGAATTTCTAAAGGTCGAACCAATGGAAAAAATTCATAGTCACCTGCCCATCTTCCATTTTGGTCTTTGGATAGTTAAGGATTAGTTTTGTAGCTTGTTCCCATTTTGCATGTGTATCCTCCCAGGCCTGAAAGAAGATATATCAAGATTTAACTTCAAAACTACTTGTAGCAACAATATTTCCCTGTTTGTTTTTTTAATATGCATGCAGAGCACATAAAGTGAGAAGCCAGTTCACCTCTGTGTTGCCTGCAGTGGGGTGTTCAATGCGCCTCAATAATGCCATCACTCTCTTCTGAAGAGCTGCTCTCCCTGCAAAGGGCACAGAACATTGAACCAAGTTTTTGAAAACCCACCTACACCAACTTTGTGATCTTCGAAAGTAAATAGTGAACTAAGAGGAACATATCCCCTCTAAAGTCTTTAGAAAGGTAGCTTCTCGTTACACGACTGTAAAATCCTCCTGAGCTCAGTCACCCAAATTCCTTACGCTCTCCAGTAATTCTAACCATTAAGACACTCCAGGACAAGCAAGAGCAGCATCAAATCCAAAACCTCAACCTTTTTAAAGAACTCAAACACAAGTAACAGTCTTCTGTCCAGGTACAAAGTTACTTTAACTGACTCATGACTCTTACCTGTTGACATCATGTTGCTCACAGATGCAAACTCCATGAAAGTGTTGTAGTTCGGCAAAAAATTATGCACTGAGACTTCATCTACTCCACATCTGATGTCAGCCTCCTCGCAGAGGTGACGGAAGCAGGACATGGCCACCAGGACTGCCTCGATATCTGGGCTCCACAGGAACATGTATAAGGCCACTTCCAACTTGGTCTGGGCTTGGCGACAGATCGGTGTTCCACTGCAGCCCGCTGTGCTTTCCTGGGAAACACAGAATTCCCAGGTGGGGAACATTGCTTATGAATATGGCATTTTTATTAAAATTCTGCCCTGGCCAAACTGTGTTTGAAACTGCTTTTGTTCTAGTAGGAATAAGCCATCCTAAACAGGATCAGGGCTCTCATATGCTGTCACAAGGGATGCTACTTGCAATCCTAATAAAAAAATATTCACCAACATTTTAACTGAAAAAAATGTGACTTTGTAAGTCTCAAACATCATCGTTAACTAGCATATTAAACACATACATTATTTAGGATACATATGTCTTTTCCTCCGCAGAAATTATTAATTTTATTTTCAAAAATTACTCTAAAAGTAATTTAATTTCTACTTGCCCACAGGTTTTTTTCCTCAAGTGTTAGAATTAATTATCAACACTTACTACTTACCATGGAAGAATTCCCCTTCCCTTTCCTGAGGGTAGCTCCTGGTGCACAGCGTATCATTTCATCATGGTCAAGAGAAATTTGACTAGTTCCACTTCCAGAGACATCATAAAGGAAGAGGAAGTGGCAGGAGCTCCTATCTGATTGCTATAAAGAGAGGGGAGGAAAACATAGAAGCAACTGATATTTTAAAACAGTAAAAGGCATAGATTTAAGGAAGGTAAAAAGCTCTTGGACATTTACACAGTACTTTTTCCACTGCTGCTGTCAGGGCTTTATCAAGTTTCTCATGTTAATGGTATCTTAGACTGATATTTCCACTTAAGAAATACATTATTTGATACTTTAAGAATATAAGAAACAAACAAGTCAGAATTCTGGGACTCAGAAGAACATGAGATCCAAAAGGATTTTTATTTCATCCATGAATACGTATATTTTACCATAACTATCCTCCCTTTTTCTCACCTTGGGGACTATTTCCCTGTATTAGGCAAAGAGGCACAAGGCACAGGTTTCTGTGAAACATTCACTTTCCAGGCAAGTACAGCAACCTGTGCAGCTAAAGGAAAAAAAAAATAAAAATCCCAAACCTAACTTTGGTTACCAATTCTAACCAAGGTGCCTCACAAAGGAGAGAGGAAATCAGAGAACAGAACGTGTAGGAGTAGCTATTAAATCTCTTCCAATCAAAAACAACCTGGTAAATAAAGGAAGTGACAAAACAGAGAACAATTCATGTTAATACTCCTAACAGGGAGATGGTAATGTTCACTTACTTTGTTTTTTAGCAGAAATTTATTCCTACAGATGAGAATCTCTCGCAGCCACTTGAGGATTTCTGTGCTGCTGAGTATCTGATGACTTGTGAGCTTCTTGCAGATATAAAAAAGCATTTGTGAACTGCAGCAAAATGAAATTCAGCATCAGCCTTCTGACGGAGCACCAACACTTCTGAAGGTATTACACTACATTTTACATAGAAATAGGCACTTAGCATGAACACCCTGTGCAAACACTACCCTGGGCTTTCAGCAGTACAACAGAGAGGTGAGAGTGTGCATGGACAGGCCAAGCTCCCCTGGGACCCTTCCCAGCGCCCGCGGCCTGCAGGAGCTGAAGCCCCGCGGGCAGCCCGGCCCGGAGCTCCAGCTCTGCCCAGGACAGAGACAGCACAGACAGGGCAGCACGAGTTACCTACACTGCTCTGACAACGTGTCAACTCTGCTCTGGAAGGAACACATCTAGGGATGTTCCTTCTTCATATCCAGCCAGGCCTCACACTCTCTGTTAAAACTGCCAAAGGGTCCAAATTAGTGTCAAGTGTGATGGGTTTTTCCCCCAGCCCAAAGAGACTGTGAACTCTCTGAAACAACAGCCCTGAGCGTCAGTTCTGGCCCGACCAGGAGGGGCTCAGCCCAGACTGACCCACAGGAGCCCAAGCCACACTCAGAAGTCACAAGCACAACCTGCTGGTGCTAGTAACCAAACTCCTCCTACACTGCTGTTCTCTCCTTCCAATAAAACACCAGCACCAATTCACATCAGATCACCAAATACTGGTTTTTAAAATTTTAATGATTTAGCTTATGTAATTCTTAGAATTCTGAGTTTACAGATTCCTGCTTTTTGGTTTAGCAGTTTGTGTAATTTTGACTTTTCTGGAACTTTATTTTCCTTCATATTCTCCAAGAAATCAACCACAACAGCTGCTGTGAAGTTATAAAAGGCAAGACAACTGAATTAGATTTCTTCATAAATATACAGGAAAGATGGAGATCACACGTCAGAGCAAGCTATCACCCTCCCCAGGTGAGAGCTTCAGAGTCAAGGTTAGAAAATCCACACTTCTGGAATTGCTCGGCATTACTGCCCCTCAGTCCCAAAAGGATGAAACAGAATTTAAAAAGTAGAAAACATTTGAATGAGGGTGAAAATCTCTAACTTTTCAAACTAATAATCATTTCTACATTTAAAACAGTGCTGAAGAGAGCTGCTGAAGAGAGCCACTCAAGCGAGCAGCAAAATGTTTGTTACATTTTTGTTAAATTCATATAGTGCAAGAAGATACAACCTTTCCATGAATACAGGTAACAATTCTGACTGCAGATTCCTGCTGTTGTTGCAAAGCTTTCCCGAAATACTCACAGCTATTTCAAAAGAGAAGACAACTCAAAACAGCTATTTCTCTCACTTATAGAAGTTAATTTACATACCTGATCTCCCAGAATGTTTCTATAGGAGCATCAGGATTCCACAAGTCAATGCTGTCCAACTGGTGCAGAACCAGCAAGGCCTAAAGCCAAAGAGAGTTTCACTTAAAGACTGAACTTTAGAGAGTACCTGGGCACAGGCAGAGAAACAGGTGCAGTCACATATTCATTACACTGTTTTAAGAACAACAAAAGATATAAAAAGCATCTTCTATAGAAGAGCAAGAGTTCATTGTTAGTCTGTGTCAGCAGCATTTCGTTTTAATCTTTATTCCACGCTCATACTGCAGACCCAGAGGTTTTCCCCAGGATTTCTGTACAAAGCCATGCTGCACACACACACACACAGAGACACCGTTTAAAGGAGAGGCTGTGGCAGTGGCAGTGTCCAGCTGCAGAGCCCAGGGCTGTGCTGCTCACCTCCATGGCCTCCTGGGCGATGTCGGGCATGCTGGCCTGCGGCACCAGCTGCACCAGCCCCGTGATCAGCTCGGCCGTGCTGCCCTGCGAGTCGGGGCCCTGCTTCCTGGGGTTCTGCACAGGAACACACCAACACAGGGTCAGCTGCAAAACCTTCTCGTGCTTGACCACACTACTGACAGCTACTGCAGCATTCCTGGTGCTGAACCAGGGGGATTTCGGGATCTTTCAGAGAATCTGTCATTTTATTTTTAATCCGTAACACGCCTTCCATATCATGTCTCTGACAGAACTGGAATATTTTTATATTAAACCATCACAGGCCTGAGAAAATGGAAGATCTAAGACAGTACTCATTGAAATGATGACTAATTTCCAACCCCCTTATTTTAATTTTCTTCTATTCCCCCCTCCTTCCCCCACCTTCCCCTTCAGAGTCACAGAACTTCACGCTCTCTCATTGTGTTGCTCTGATTCTGTAAAGTCTCCTACAGCTTCCTTTTTATTCTTTTTCCTTTAAAACCACAGGAGCATCATAACCAGAGAAAAAGATGAGTAGGAAGTGTCCTAGATGGCCAAGTGGCCGTTAACATTTATTTATTTAGTAGCTTCAAAAGTAAATTCCACTACAACTGAACAGTATGACGCAGGATTTACTTACACACAGCAAAAGCTTTGGATCTGCATGGATCAGTTTCACCAAAGACAACAGCAAGAACTTGTAGCTTCTGGTTTCCAAATCAGTAGGTTTTTCTTTAAATTTAAGGCTTGTCATTTTCTCCTTAAATGTAAGGCTCTGATGGAAGGAAAAAAATAACAGCCCTTGTCAGGAAGGTAGTCAAACATAACAGTTATAATTAAACATCTTATGAAATGTATTGCTTTTATCATCCATAATTCAAGAAAAAGTTTAAAAGTATACAAAACTCAAGTATAGTCACATAGCCTTCTACTTCGAAATCCCCTCTCTCACAGGCAATCGCTTTATTATATCTTTAAAGTTCCCTTAATTATTTCAGTGAGCTGCATGTGGACATTAGAACATTTTTTGTGTAAGAGACAAACAGTGGTGAAAGAAAAGTGGAAGAAGGACCCAAAAAAATTACTGGGTACTTCTCTGGTCTGAGACAGAAACAAAAATAAATGTTTCCAACTCATTCTGAGTACATGAAAGGGAATTTTTTCCAGAGGCAAAATAATATCTTTATTTTCTGCTACAGCCCCAGGCCAGATGTTTGCACGTTCACCTCAACAACCTCTGGAAAATGAACCATCAGTTCTAAAAGGCACGCTCAAATACAGAAATAATCTGCCTCTAGGTGAAAAACCAGTGAACTACTTGTAAGTCTTGAACAAAAGGAAAAAGCCTAGGTTGAAATCATCTTCAAGGTAACTGATGAGGTATGACATCATATGATTAAATTCTACAAGAAATTAGGACCTCATGTTATTTCAGTAATTAGTTATTGTGCAAATACATGGAATAAAACCTACCACATAAAGCATCTGATCAAGAAATTGACAGCACGGTGGTGGAGGTACCTAACTCTGTGCTAAGCCTCAGTTTGCCACAGTTCAGGGATTTCCAGCAGAGGCACGTGGCCAAAGGTGCTGTGTTTCTGTGAAGCCATTTATTGCCTCCACAGCATCCCAACTAAAGAGTGTCAGCAACAGAGCCTGGCCACGCTCCGTGCAATGCACCGAGGGACCAACAGCGGTGGGACACCCGCGGACAGCACCGGACAAGGACAGACGTGGAGGGGATCAACATCACTGAGTTCAGGCTGGAATTTAGGAACCACTTCTAAACCAGAGTGGGGGGATTGGGGAAGAGCATCGTGCTGGGCACAGAACCAACAGTGCCTTCCTGGGGGAAGGAGCTCCACTGGCGCTGCGAGGGCTCCCTGCAGCCCCCGGCCCGGGGGCCTGGGGGGCTCTGCGGGTAACTATGCACAGAAAAGTCAGCGCAAGGAAGGGCTTTTCTGCGGTAGTTACGGGTCATACTTACAGCAGCAGAGGCCCAGGGCCATGCAAAGCAGGGGCTGGCGGGCGTCTGACCACGTGGGCAACAGCAGCCAGGCAGAGGGAAAGTGGAAAGCAGAAGACAAAGCACCACCAGTCAGAGCAGGGGTATTGTCAGGGCAACTGTTCTCCAACAGATGAATACACACAGGTGAAAAGCAAGTTTAACATGGTGTAGCTTTCAACCAAAAGCATTGTGCTCATTTGCTCTCCTCTGAGAAGCCCAACAGGGATATTTTTAAGTGTCATTTTAGGCTTTCCAAACCAACCCACCAAGACCACTTGCCACAGCAGAAGTCCTCAAAGAACGTTCAGAGGAGAATGCAGCAACACAGCTGTGTGTGGACTTACTGGAAGAATTTGGATGAACTACAAATCTGAATTTACTCAAGACTTTCTCCAAGACAGCCAAGAATATTGACTTTATTTCATAATGGTTGAAAAATCTTTTACTTTGTTGCTGTCACCAAGACCAAACAGTCAACTTGCTCAACATAAAGCAAGACAAATGAACATGCCAATCATGTTAAAAGTATTGCTGTTTTCAGTGATTATCTTCACATACAGAATGCTTTGGTTTTTCACATTAAGCATGGATGGACATGTTAGCTGGCTATTCACAGAGCCAGAAAGCTCAAAATGGACAGTAAGCCACAGAGGACAGTTACAGGAGAAACACTTGCATGTTGCCAGTTTAAAAGCAGCAGGAAAACGGAGAGACATCCAACTACAAACAGCCAATCCCCCAACACCGCAGGGCTACAGAGCACGTGTGGCTCCCTGCTGCTCTGTGCCTCACCATGTTCTTCCCCCCTCTGGTTTCCAGCACCAAGGCGATGAAGAGGAGGGCGGGCTGGGCACGGGGGAAGGCGGGAGGTGCCCCCAGGCTTACCGGGGTCATGCGGATGGCGGGGTGCGCCCCGCAGCCCTGCATGGCGCGGTGCAGGGTGTCGCTGAACATGCTGCGCAGCTCCACGGCGTGGCAGTACACGGCGTCGATCCGCGGCCACCAGTCCAGCGCCGACTGCAAGGCAAGGGCAGCGCTGAGGCCGAGCCGCGGCTCTGCGGCCAGCGAGGCTGCGGCGTGAGCAACCCTCGCCCCCAGCGTCTGCACGCTCACACAGGTGTGCCCCTCATCGTTCTGCACGCCCATCATCCAACTCGTCACGTTCAAACGAGCTGCAGCTGAAGCAACGATTCCCGCCCAGCCGCTCACTGCATCACTGCCTCCTGAACAGGCACCAGCCCTGAGATGCTCTGCACTCACAAGTGCAGAAGGGAGTGGTGGATTTCAGGATGCCGGATGCTAGGAGAAATACTTCAAAACAATGTGCTCTCAATTCCCATTGCTACGCTAAACAAAATGGGAAATTGGTACTTGAAGTACTTGATAGTATCTCTAAAGCTGTATTACCCCACCACACATACCACCACATCTATTACTGCATTTTCTCCCCCAACACTTTTTTTTTCAAATACAGTGTTTTCATTACAGTGTTGGAATAAAATAAATAGAAAATGCTATATACATTAAGTGACTGCTGGTTGCTCAACACTCACTGCTTCTATTTTCATACTTGTTAGGAAAACATTTCTGAACAGGGTCAAAATTGTATTTTACTGACAAAGTACAATAACAATTGAAGATGAGCCACTGCACAGACTTTCAAAATACTTTCATCATCCAGCACTTACTACCATTTCACACTACTTAAATCACACTGCACCAAATCCCTGAAGAAAACCACGGGGCCAGCTCTACCCCAGGTCAACAGAGTGCAAGCAGCAGAAGGTGGTGCATGTCCATGAGAGTGATTTCAGGTATCAGTATCTATCATAACACCAGAGACCATACGATTAATTTGCCATTCTACAGAAGAGAGTTATACTGGAACCCAAGCTCTCACACTGGGAATCCCCTGGTGGATAGCAGGAACAGATCTGCACGTCCTTCCTTAGTAGCAAGCAACTCTTGCTGCATGGATACAAGCAACAAGATTTGGTCTGCTATCCAAATTGTATTCACTAAGCAGATATTGATCTGAATAGAAGCCCCAGACCACTGGGCTGATGAAATACTGCCAGAACTTACGTTTGTGATGATTCGGTGGAGTGAATTTACCAGCACATAATGAAATGTTGATGGGGAATTCTGTGCCAAGCAGATCTACAATAAAAATACATAAAAGCCACTTAGGAACATCTTTGTCTTTGCCATCTTTCTTATCACCCTGAGTAACATTCTGGAGCCTTTTTATTAAATTGACAAAGCTGTCAAATCTGAACAAGAGAAGCCTAATCAGCTGTGAAAAGATTTATCAAAACATGCAGGGATTTATTACTAAGGGATATTTATACAGTTGAACTCATTTATGAGCTTCAAGCTGCTGTTAGCACAGCTTTTATAACTGACAGGTCGTCAATAGTATGTAGAGAATGACTTACCATAAGCAGTGCTCTTACCTTGAAGTGTTGGTTATTGTGAGGATTTATGCGGAAGCAGGAAACCAAGCAGTCAATCATCAGGTCTACATCTGCATTCTGATTGCCTCTTGAAAAAGGTTTGCTTGGGTTAAACAGCAAATTCTGTGAAATTCAGAAAAATATAAATACATAAATCAGATACCATGATTATTATTGGCTACTTTCAATACAAAACTTTCCATTGAAAACCACTGGTATTCGATTAAGAAGAAATTCAAAGTTCACTTCATTATTTTAAAATTCAATTTTCTTCACTGCAATTAGGAAAGAGACATTTTTACCTTAAGATCTACTACCATGGACTGCACTAGCAGGAAAATGACGGAATTATCTTCCCAGTTGATGTAGGTAGATGCTTTGCACAGTTTAACACAAGCAATAGCAGCACTTTCAGTCAACTGCCTGCTGCCACTGTGTCCGGCCAGGGCCTTCCTGAGATTGTCCAGGAACAGCTTCTGCAGAATTCAAACAAGGAATAGTTGTAAGCAGACACTGTGATAGCAAAAACCAACTGGGTGCAGCACTCTGGAGAAATCCTGCCATTATTAAAGACATTCCCTTTGACTGACTTGAGGCAATCAGAACAGCACAAGAGGAGGCTGTTCACTCTCAGCCATGATGCTGCAGCCACATCAAACCCAGCAGGTGCTGCAACCGCAGGGCTCACAGCCCCCTGCAGACCCCAGAACCTCAGCACAGCCGTTTGCTGCGGGTGGAGGCAGAGGAAATCACGGCACAGAGATTCAAATCTCCAAGGAGATGGAAAAGTTCTGAAATAACATTGTTTGGGACAAACTATCTCTATGAATTACTGACAGTGAAAGAACATATGTAAGGTGAGAACTTAAAAAGAGTGCATAGATTTACATACGGAATTGTAGTGTGTTCTTCAAGGAGGAAAGACAAAATTAAATATCCCTGAAATACAGAATCAGCAAAACCAAGCATCCTCTAGAAACCAGAGTCAGAATTCAGATACTTTTCTTACCTTGTTCATTTTAGTTTCCTCTACCACATCCTTTGCTATATCTTGGATTATCTCTGGACACAGGACCAGGAGGATGATCTGCAGTGGCCACACTGCTGCTTTACGTTTTGTGCTTTCAGCAAAGCCATCCACTAAATCAAACAACTTCTCGGCACAATCTGCATAAAACATAAGCCTGAGTTCAACACCAGTTTTAAATATGAAGAGGTAAAGAACAGGTATAAAAGAGCAGAGGGATAGTTCCACCTACACAGAAGGAAAGTTCTGGTTTGCACATTACTGACATGCTACTGGGGATCAAATGGTCTCAACCCAGTTAAAGACATGGTTTACCTGAAAATATAAATTCTCCTCTCTTTTTCACTAGACACAAGTAAAGGTGATGTTCTCTAAGTTTTACCCTGTATCAAGATGAAAAATATACATTTAAAGAGTCTCCATCTTTTGGGGTTTATTTCTTTGTGTTGTGAAGCACAAAATGAATCTCTTTAACAGGGGAGTCAGGAAAGAAAAGAGACAGGAACATACCCTTGCCTGCCCTGACAAAGGCTGACAGAAATTTGTTTATTTGCAGGCTGCACGAGGAGCAAAGAGGGCACAAAATGCAAGTGAATGCATTTGGGGATGTCTGAGAAACCAACCTTGAACACTGTCATGTGTTATGCCTTACCAGCCATGTCAGTCTGGGGGGTTTGGTACAGCTTTGTGAATTCATCAGGATAGTTTTCCACCCAGTTCCAAAATGCCTGCATATAATGGAAAACACCTTTACATTCCAGAGCTTCAACAGTTTTACTGAATTACGCATTTAAACAAAGAGAGGTTTTATTCTTAATCTAATCACCCAAAATTCCTTGCAAAACATATTTGCATCAAAGGGAGGCAGCAATTTTTATTTTATAGTAAATTACTGAATTGCAACTATTCCTAAACTAGGAGAAAGTCTGCAAATAAGCAATGAAACAGAAGTATTGAACACTTACCTTCTCAAGACTGTTGATAACAGCTAACTGAGCTACTTTCTTAAGGGCTTTAAACTTGAATACAGTCTCTGTAAAGATAAAACATTTCTGCATTTAGAACAGAAACTTGTTCTAAAAAGCAACACAGGTTATAAAAGACATTTGAAGTGAAAACTGATTTTCAAACCAATGTTTTTATACTACTTAACTGTTTTTAAACACTTCAGTAAATATATGACTGTTTGGAGTAAAACAGAGCAATAAAACCCAGATATATCAATTGCACTGTGTCATCCCATCATCTGACTAACCAGACTCAAATAGAAATATGTCAAAACACAGGCTCAGATCATACCTTGTAAGAGTCGCTTGAGTTTTGAACAATCCACGCTGATATACTGTAAAAGTTCAATATCATGGACATCAGCATTATCTTCTGAACAAACAGTCAGTTCCTGCAATCTAAAAATGCACAAAGTAAATAAACTTCTCCATCAGATCCTGTCAGACAGGTATGAACACACCTGTGAATCTATACATTTCAATAGCAGGGGAATGTGCCATCGTCGCAGATAAACTTTTCTACATTTAGAAATAAAAGACAGATCTTGCATGATTAAGAGTTAATATAACAGTCTTGTGCCATCCTCATACTGAAAATGTAGCTAGAAAACCAGTGATGAGTCTTACAAGGTGCCAGTACCTTCTGGGGATTGACTGTGCCCAAGATTTGCCTAAATCCTCCTGTTATCCACCCTCCTGTGGCAGTAACTTTGTCATCTTTTCAACTAAACATTAAAGTCATGGACTCCTGACACCTTTAGGCTACTGCTCCTTCAGAGCAGGTCCTGCCCCAAGTGAAGTCTCAGAGTACAGCAGTGACTGATGGTACAGGATATCACCGGAGCGAGCTACAACCATTCTTGGTCCACGTTTCTCTGGCCTGAGCACACAGGACAAAGTTAAATCACACCAGTTTAAACACAACAGCATCTTTTCACACTCGTGTCTCAGAGAATTTACTCAGCATCTCCCAGACACCCAGCCACTGATCACTAAAGCGTCTGTTCCCACAAACTCGGGACTGCCACGGCTCCTTCCAAGGCTACAGATGTGTTTCAGACATGGAATGTGATTTCTAGTACTAGACACAAAAGCAGTTCTTCATGTCTTCAGCGCCAGGGAAACTTAACAGCCCTCACTGGGAATGGGAAGGTCCCCACTGCTGTGCTTTTCATGCCAAAAATCCCCCAGCTGCTGTGCAAGGCCCAGAAATATGCCTAAACAGGAAACACAGGTCAGGGATCAGCAGTGCTGACTGGCAGCAGGCTGACCCCTGTGGAGACCAGCAACAATCGGTCAAACATTTAACTATTGCTGTACAAGCCATCTGCAAGGGAAAACAGGTTAGGGGAAAAGCACCCTGCTCCAGCTCAAAGGGATGGTGGGGGGGGGCTTTGGAGTTTGGGAACAAACTTTAAATTGCAAATTACTCAATCATTTCAGATTGATTTCTAAAACACAAACAGTTTCCAAAGAAATATATAAATATATAAGGAAAATAAAAATCTTCGTTTCAATTATATTGGCTCACTCACTGCTATGTGACCATGTAAGGCTGCCCAAACTCCACTTCTAATAAATCAAGAACGATGTCAACTGTAACACTGTGTGACAAGAGCTAAGCTACTTCAAGCACCTTTCAAAAAACATCAAAGTATTTCAGTCATAAAGAGCTTAGCACACCACTCTAGTGGACTGACAAATGCTGAAGCATCAGAAGGATCTGGAACAGAGCAAAAAGAGCAAAGAATAGATGGAAATTTTGGGCCCGTCTCTCTTCTTACTTAGAAAAGCAGAAAATCCACTCATTTTTTACAGTAAATGTACTGTGAAACTCAAGTCAGTCAGAAGACAAATGGGTCTTTTCCAACAACTAACAAACAGCCCAGCTGTTTGTCCCCTTCAGGCATAAGACAGATTTAACATAAAAGCTTCCTAGCAGGAAAACAACCATGGGGCTCCAGCAGAGCTGTGGACAATCACCAGTTTTCATTCTAAATTTGTAGGTAAATGGATACAACCACTAGCTTCAGCATCCTCTTTTTTTTCCAAGACACCTTGCACCCACAAGAACTTACTCAACTTTTTCTGCTGTATTATTTTCACTCACTATTTTCACTGATACTTTTGAAAGCAGATTAGAAAAGCAATAAATGCAGCCAGCAGCAACCCATGACGGGGATGAAACAGGTCCATTTCATAACCTGAAACCCAAGTAAAACTGTGAAAGGTTGAGGGCATTCCTCTTGAGAACTATTCAACTAAAGAGCATTTAGAGTGCTGGCTCGCCTGAACAGCCCACAGCTGGTGGCAGACAGAGGCTGCAGGCAGCAGTGCAGATGCTGTCCCTCCCCAGGGGTGCTGCAGCAGTCGGTACCTGGTGGAGATGCGGCTGAAGACGGCGTTGAAGTTGTTGCAGCTGAGCGAGAAGAGCACCCCCGAGGCGGAGCTGCGCAGCTCGGCCGCGTGCTGGTTCCCCTCGCGGTACGTGTGGATGAAGTGGCAGATCTCGGGCAGCAGCTGCTTCACCAGCATGGTCTCGTCCAGGCGCATGGTGTCCTTCGGTTGCTACAAACAAACGGGGCTCCCTTAAACTCTGCTTGGGATCCGACCTCCCGAGCTGCACGGAGCCTGCACAGGAGGGCTCCTTCCCCTCTGAGCAACGCCCCACCGCAACCAAACCACCCCAGGGGACACGAGGCTGATCAACCCCATCGAGCATCAAGCAAAACATCACACCAGTCTGCGAAGTAGCACACACTTTGTTCTGATGAATGCACCCTGCTGCTCTGTGGTGAGGATCAGGACAGCATTGACTACCTCAGCTTCCACTGAGGGCTAAAGGGCAAAGCCCACCCTCACTTCTCTTTGGGGGCTTGGTGGCCGTATTTTGACGGTGAGTATTTTATACTAAAAAATGAACCAAGAAAAGGTGCTTCTCCCTCGCTCTTGCCGGGAATTGCTCTATACGAGTCAAAAATGGCTTAACCTCCCTGCGAAAGAAAAATCTAATTTTTGCCAGTTTGCAGAGTGTGAGACATAAGGAAACTATTTACAAAAGAATTCAAAGTGAAACTTTGCTCTACTAAGAGCAAGTTTTAACAGAAGGGTCAGTACTAAAGCTTCCTAAAATTCTACCAATGAATTTTCCATAGGGAATTGGGAAGTTTCAGAGACTCCCACTTAGTTGACCTGAGTCCTGTTGCCATGAGAACTTGATGAAACATTGAGCAAGAAATCCATCTGAAGATACCACAGAACACAACATGCTTTGTACAGGGCTTTGGCTCACTCTGATTTAACATATTCTGCCTCAAACTGCTCTCATTTGAAGTGACAGAGCAACAAACATTCAGCACAATTCTCAGCTATTTAAATATCATGATCTATCAAGAAAACCACTGTTTCAAACAACATATATAGAAGAAGTATTTAAAAATAAATAAATTCTGAAGTTAAAACTGGTTTCTTAACTCAATGCATCAAAGACAAAAAGTGCCCCAAAGAGGTATTTTCCTCAGCTGTACAAGCTGGAAACTGAATACAGCCTAAAAATAAAATTCCATTCTTGTTAAAAGAATAAACCGCTGCAAATCTCACTCTCAGTGAAGTTTGGCTTTGCAATTCCAGCTCAGTAAGTAGTACAACCAGCACCACTCTCCTCCCAAAGGGACCAGCAAACTGCCTCGCAGCAGCTCTGACTGGAAACCTTAGGCCTGGACTCCCAGCGGACATTTGGACATGGTTAACTAATGTAATCTAGGAAACACCTGCAGAAATCATCTCTAGAGTAGTGGCAGAAAAGTTTCTGCGGTATATAAGAGCACATGGAAAATTACTTCAACAAATGAAAGTTCTAAGACATTTAAAGAAAACCCAGCAGTGCATGCAGAGAACTAAGTACAAAACGAAAAATTTGTACTGACTTATCTGCTACTTCTAACATGAAAGAAGACCACTAATTTTAGGCAATAAAAAGCACCCTCCAAATCATTAATGCATCAATTACATCAACTACTTGCATTCATAGGAAGTTTTGGTATTTTTTAAATGGCATTAACCCTACTTTGCTCTCAATCTGATGAGTTTTAGGTTTAGTACCAGTAACAACAGATACACAAGCATTTGACTTGGATTCTCCAACCCATTGGATTCCAAGTTAGCAACTGCATATACAAGCCTACTCACCCCTGCCAGACATTTTTCCAGTGTATCCAAGATAATCAGCTGAGATAGATATAAATTCTTTTCAGCAGTTTCCCCAAATATTCTCTAGAAGTAGAAAGGATACGGATTCATCTGAGACACAGATATTTGACTTGTAACGCACGAAAGTGAAGCAGCAAAGCGGCACAGTAAATTATGGCTCCATTACTGCTCTGGTTTGGAGTTTAGACATAAAGCCAGCAAAAATCAGATTAAAATAGGAATTAAAACCTTATCACTAAAGAAATATCATTGTCCAGTCTGCAATGTCAAACGTCATAAGGAACAAACAGCCCCCACAAAGTAAGACTGGAGATGCCCTGCAGCCCCTCACCTCCATCGAGCCCATCAGCTGCTCAAAATGCAGGTTCCACCTTTCCAGAACCTATTTTGGTATCAATTACTGCTGACTCTTTTCCAATTACGTATTTCACTGCCAACGGCTTAATAGAACGGATGTTGCAACAAAACCCTATCAACAAGCTTATTACTGTTGCAAAATTTAGCCCAGACCACAGGAAGAAACACGGGAGACCCTCCCAAAAGATGCCCCACTGCAGACACAGGAGGAAGGCAGGATTCCCTCGGGTGTTTCAGCCAGCACCCAGTTCTGTGCCAAGAACAGGCACTGGCTCCAGCAATCTTAAGACAGCAAAATAAAGCAGGAAAAACTCAGCCCAAAAATACATTGGTACAACTGCCTGCAGACAGGGCACCTGTCAGAGTCACCCGGAGAAGTTTATTTTACCCCACGGGAGGGGTGGCTCACCTGAGCCCAGGTTTCAGCTGAGACTCTTTCTCAAACCAAGACCATTATAACTAACAGCCTCTTGGACTGGTTTGTCTCAGCTACAGAAACCCTTCTGAATTATTGGTGATTCCCACAGAAGCTCAGACCATCACACATGACAAACATTCAGACTTGCTCCTCAGGGCAAATGTTGACTTTTTAATTGACACTTTTAGGTAGGTCTTTCCTCTCAAAATCTGTGTATCACACACAGAAACTTCTTTTAACTGTACAGTTTTCTCATTTATCAGCCAATCATCTTGCACATCAACATGTTCCCTCATGCCTGTAGAGTTTAATTAACATAAATTCTCTCTCCAAAGGGATTACAGGTAGCTTTAAGCAGCCTAAAATCCCTAGCAGCAGGGCAACCTATTTTCTCATTTTATCAGTCCTTTGCAGTTCCAGCAGATGCATATCCCTGTACAACTGACAGCCAAGGGCTCACTCCAAAGAATCTCTCCAAAACCATAAAAAGAAGTACTGGCAGAGCCTGGCCAGTTCTGTTACCTATTTGGGGAGACTCCAAATGATCCCAAATTACATGGATTCAAAACTCAACGAACTAAACTTTTCTTATGGCAAAGGTTCTGACTAAAATTCATCTGGTTGTTAAAAAATACATATACTTTATACACACAAACACACAGCAAAACACCTAAACAGCCTGAAAAATTCAAACAGCCCAACTTTTAAATCCTTTCCCTGCCCCAAAATCCCTTTCTGTGGAACATGGCTCTGACAGCTGCTGGTGCTGAACTTCAGAACAGAAAACAATTAAGTGTAAAAGGCAAGAAACAATTTGACTAAATTTCAAGTAATTCTCTGCAGGTTGTACAAAACAAATACATAACTATTTGGAAAAAATCACCAAACAATGCAAAATTAGAAAACTTACCATGTTATTAACATTTTTTAAGATATTGGTGAGACCACTGATGACCAGGGAAAACTTATACTTGGAAATGTTGATGAGACATTCCTTGTTGTGCTCCGTGCTGACTTTGGTGTGGGTATTCTGCTGGCAAGCCTTTATTGGAAGCTACAAGAGAGAACTATTATAAGCTTTTTCACACTGAAATTTACAGCTTTAAAGATGGGCTAAAAACCTGTGACACACCAGAAACCACCCTGAAAAACATTCTACAAGAGACAAAGGCAAACGTGTTATTTTGTCTTCTCTATATTCATCTTCCCATTAGTTATCTATAAAACAAAGTGCTTAAGTTCACCTGTTCCTCTTCCTGAACTGAAACTAAACCTCTACTTTGTGATAAATTTTCTACAACCTGAATGTCAAAGCAATCAAAAGGAGCAGAAAAATGTAAGACAGAATTCTAAGAGAAGATTCTTTATTTTAAAAATGGGCTCATTAAACACCAAAAATCTTCCAAGGCTAACACCTGCTAGGAAAAAATGCATCTTGGGACCCGAGGGGAGGCAAAACCCCAGAGCAGGTGAGCAGCAGCAGCTGTTCCACACGTGTCCCCTGCTCTGTCCAGGAGAGGACTGGCCAAGGAGGAACCAGCAGTGGCCCTGCGGCCCCCAGGGACGTGGGTAACTTTGGGATCCTCCCACAAACACCCCCAGCAATGAAGCTCAGCCTCAAACACGCTTGAAGCACCTGTGAGCCCCATGTTACCTGCCCCTGCACAACATTCAGTGGTAAAAACCAGACCTGAAATCCATCTTTCCCCAGAAAGAGAAGATTCAGAGTGACTGCACAGCCCCGAGACGTTCCTGCTGCTGTGGGAACACTGGGCACTTTGTTTCCTGCTGTACCCAAATTCTTCAGGGGTCACAAACGAGTCACTTCCCAGGCACACACCCACTCCCCCTGCCCGCTCCGAACCGCCACTCCTGGGACACCTCTCCTCAGAAACAATCGTTTTACTCAGGATTTATATTTCTTAAAAGCAAACAAATATAGGAACATTGATGCCACTTTTTATTTTAAAGCGTGACCTTGGAATTCCCTATCCATAAAAACGTGAATTGCTGCTACAAGTTTTAAGCAATTTTGACCAGAACTGTGGATAAAGGTGTATTCTGACAGACAGCAATAGCTCAATGGAAACACCATGGTGTAATATTTGTGCATTAGAAAAGATTATCAGAGAGAGGGAGAATTTAAGATAGGGTAGAAGAAGGATTTCAGGGAATTACAATCAGCTTTACAGCTGCTAAGTGCTTTAGGAGGCACCTCCAGGCTGGGGACTCTGGGAGGGCACCCTCCCTGCCCTCTGCAGCCACCTGACACCACTGTCTGCTGGAAAAAGTCCAAATGAATGGTATTGAAGAACCCCAATTTGGAACACTTTTGTCCAACAGCTCTGAAGGCAGTGTGCCTAACCCAGCCTGGCCGCTGGGAGGGAAAGGGCCTCTGGCACACTGTCCTGCTCTGATGCCATGGGGTGGCTCCCTCTCTGTATAAGCTGTGCTTTGCTGTGGGTTCAAGGCCAATTCTTTCCTTACCATGGATGAGGATCCCTATGGACACTGGCTGGGTCTTTCCTAAGAGAAAGGCTGACTCCTGATGAAGAAAAAAGATGGTCCTGGCACTCAAGATCAGACCAAAGGCCCTGGAGGTCCGGGAGCTGCGGCTCCGAGCACTGCTCCCAGGATGGCCCTTCCAGGACAAGGGCTGAGACTCTGCCTGCAAAGCCACCCACAGCAACAAGTTCCATGGGGCAATCCAGGTAATTTCCACTCGAATTTGTGATTCCCTGGCAGCTTGGACTGCAGTGCCTCACAACAGCACGAGGCACTCCAATGTGCTCATTTTACCCCCGGAAAAGCAGAATAAACAGCATTTATGACTCAAGCTTTGTTTTCACTGTCAGATGTTATTTTTACAATACATTTTTGGAAGTCATTGGTGGATGATAGATACATTTAATTTAAAATTTCACTATTGCTAGTACTTTTTATTTGAATTTTCAAGTCTCTGTGCTGACAGCAGCAGCAAAGCTAGATACCACTGAGTGCTAAAACACTTGAGAAGAGCCTCTCAAAGAAATTGTGTCATAGATCTAGTTCTGTGTGCTGCCATGCCAGAGAAACATCACATTACACACTTCTGGAGCTTCCTGCCACAACAGCCACTACAACAAGGTCACCTAGAAGTAAAACTGCTTTTTATACTACCATTTAAAATAAGAAACTACACAAAAAGGAAATATTAGCACTGTTATTTTGGGGGTTTTTTATTTCTCAGCTCTTTTCTTTGCACACTGTCACACGCTGAAACATTTTATTACCCCTCACAGAATGCAGTGCCAGTGCTGAGTGACTAAAGAGAATCTACTTCTCTACAAATATCCATTAATCTAAGCATGGGGGGGGCGGGGAGGGGGGAAGCTGAAATTTTACTTTCATTGACTTTGATTTTATTTTAGAAAAAAGAAATACTGACAAATGGTTTCCTGTAGAGCTATTTGAATTAGAAACAAATTAGAGCACAAAGCTTAAATATAACTGGCTTCAAACTCTGAACACATGCCCTGCTCTGAGCTCACCCCAGTGCAGCAGAGGGACAGTCACTGCCCCAACTCAGCTCCTGTCACCACTGACACAGGAAGCACCAGCCAAGGAGGCTGGAACTGCACTGGCCATGCACAGCCTCACCCAGGTGGGGTCCACACACCCTCCCTCGCCCTAATGCAGCCTGATGGCTCCTTAAGGGGTCAAATAAGCCACAGAGGACAGGGAACAATGCCATTTGGGCCTAAATTTTGCCTTATTTCATGCAATGGACAAAGACAGGTAGATGAAATCTGGAACCTTTACAGGCTATCAAACTGTAAATATTTGAGATGGAGAA
Source organism: Oreocharis arfaki (assembly GCA_013398015.1). Lineage (NCBI taxonomy): Eukaryota > Metazoa > Chordata > Aves > Passeriformes > Paramythiidae > Oreocharis > Oreocharis arfaki. The sequence goes on along the minus strand of VZRR01004793.1, from coordinate 156,148 downwards.
AGAAAAAAGAGATTTACTCTTTGGAGGTTTTTTCACTTTTATCCAAAAATGTTCAGTTTAAGGAATCTTGCCTTGGTCATAGATACTAATTATTTAGAAAAATGGGTGTTTTTCTTGGCAGTGAAGTGATTAGCACCTGTTTCAGGTATTCTCTAGTCTGATGCAAGAAGGTCCAATCTCTTCTTAAATGAAGATGGACACTAGTTTGGAACTACCACCACTGACAGGCCTGAGTGTCTGTAAGTTGTGCACTCAGGCTGTTGAGAAGAGCTACACTGAGCCATGGATTTTATCACCTGCAATTAATGAACACAAATCATCTCTATTTAGTCTGTACTTAAAAGTCTGGAGAAACACACAACATCTAAGAAAAAATCCCTAGTGCTGTCCTTAACAGCCCCAAAATCCACCTAAGTTCATCCCCCAAAACAATTTCTTGGAACTTTTCAGCAGACTGTAACACACTCGTGTACTGGTGACAGAAAATCCCCTCCTTAGCATCAGCACTATCAGAACCAGACAAATCCCTCAAAATCAACAGGAATCTTCCTCCCCTCTATGAACACATACCTGCTAGAGGCACTATCCCCAAAAAGAACCTTACAGCTCAGCCTTCCCAAGAACACACAACTCTCCAAAGTCTCAAACAGGTTGCTCTAAAAATAAAGCATTTTCAGAAGGTGAAATAGAAGTTGGTGCTGTGACCAACCGTGTATTTACCCATCCTGCCAACACAAACACTGTGTTAGGTGAGGAAGGGCCATAGATCACCCGGACACTTCCAGCAGCTCCTCACTGCAGCCAGGGAACACCTGTGGCACTGGGCCATTCCCTGCCCTGTCCCTGGGCACCAGCCCTGTGCAGAGCAGCCTCTCAGCTGCAAATCCTCTGCACATACTCTGAGAGCCATCACATCACAGCCACTGCAGGTTTCTGCTACAGGAAAGATGAAACAGCACACCTTGTGCTGCAGGGCAGGGCCCCAGCCTGGCTCAGCCCTCAGCTCCTGGAGGAATCTGCCCCACACACAGCAGCTGTGGAAAGGAGCTGCACCTTCTGCCCAGCCCAGCCTCACCTCCCAGCACAGGTACATCCCTGAGGGCACAGCCAGCACAACACAGGAAACACCTCTCAATACATCCAGTTACTATGAGTCATCTCCTAACAAGCCACGAGGAAAAACAGACCAGGTACCTGCAGCCACTGCTTTTGCAGGTCTCTGATTCTGCACAGATTTCAAACACTGTGGAGAAAAATCAACAGGAGGAAGGAGTATTTGCTCTAACTTAATGCCTTTTAATTAAAGAGAGAATGGAACATTACTACTGACTTCCAGTTTTTACACAGTTTCTTAACTGAAGGCAATCATACCTCAGGAACTGCAAATGGGGAGCCTAAACCAAAATCCACATAATAAAAGGCTTCTTTCTTTAAAGCATTTTGGAATCACGGAACCACAGGATCACTAATGTTGGAAGAGACCTCTGAGATCATTGAGTCCATCCTGTGATCCCCACCTTTTCACCAGCCCAGAACACACGTGCAGTCATTCCTTGAACACTTCCAGGGATGGGCACGCTACCACAATAACCACTTACATGGTCACAGGCTTATAAAGGATTAATACTTTTTATTACATCTGACAGTTTTAAACCAGTCTAGATGTAAATGGCTGGGGCAGTCAGACTCCTCCAACTATGCTCACAACTATTCCAGTGCTGTGCCAGCCTTCCCGTGATCTCACATTGTAACACACTTAAAGCACTATGAAAACATAACACATAAAACTGGAAGTGAGTATTTCCATAGGAAAAACAGAGAGAATTTTATTTTCCAAAGCTCTGACTATGTCTGAAATCACAGGGAATTCCACTGATTTCCAGGCTCTTTGTGCTACTGCAGTCTAATTTTATCCTGTTCACCCCAGGTTTCGAAAAATACAATAACTAGTACTATGTGCAGGCTCTGCTGAGAGCTCTCCCCGTGCTCTCCGTCAGTGTGGTCTGGTCTCACAGGTACCAGCAACAGCTTCTTCTGCAGCAGCTGAAGCCTGGGGGCAGCCCCAGGACAGCCCTGCAGCAGGTGAGGGCTCACTGGAGCACAGGGAAGGACTGCCAGCAGCTCCAGGGATCTATTCCGTGAGCCAGGCACTGGTTAATTCACAAAACTCTGCCTGCCAGTCACTCCGGGCCCACAGAATTGTACACACAAAAGCAGATTTTGGTTAAAGCAGCATTTATAACAATAAACAAGAGCAGACCAGAGCAGACTGGTTTGCCCTGATTTCCCTTGTTTTCAATACAGATTAGCATCCTCTCAGCTTGCTGTTTCATCTTTCCTAAAATGATTTCAAGCACTCAGCAAATGAATGAAAAGCCTGTCTACATCTGTAAATTTGGAGGAAAGATGGTTACACTTTCCTTCTTTGCAAAGGAAGGAAGAAACCCTGGAAAAGTTTGTCTTCCCATGCGCAGAAAAAACAAAACACAACAGACCTGAGCTGCCTTTCTCCCCCTCCTCACTCAAACACACTCCTGACATGCCAAGCAGCGGCTCCTGGTGCTGAATTGAGAGGTCCTGCATTCAGGCAGACACAGGATGCAAACCCTCACACCTGCATGAACACCACAGAAATAATGTGCATATATTCTGTGTATATTGATAAGACACCATGACTGGGACTGACAATGATGTACTTGATCCATATTATCACTATAACTCCAGTATTTCAGCATCTCAAGAATCAGAACAGCTTCCTTCCTATCCACAGAGGATTCCTGCCCTACACCTATCTGTAATCATGCCATAAAAAGTACAGAAAAATAATTCTGTTCTAAGAAGTCTGTAACTCCTAACAGATGTTGGCAAGCCCGGTTCCACAATATACATAACAAAGCAGAGGAGAAAGCCCAGGACCCTTTAACACCAGTACATCAAGAAATACTTCCTTGCATTATTGGGAGCATAATCAATCCTATGTTCTCTAAGCTTATGGAAAACACGATCTGTGTCTCAGGGGGGACAATAACGTAACTATGCAAATATGGCTATAATGTATTGCAAGAATCTGCCTCAATTTAATGTCAAAAAACAAAGTGTGATAGTTTCCTCTTCAAAATGAACTTCATATAAATGTAAAAAGGAACAGCTTATTTTCCTTGCACCAGGCCACATCTTTCTGCAGGGTGCTGGAGCCCAGCAGCACTGAAGGACACATGCAGCACAGGAACAAGGCTCAGTCTGGAGAAACAGCTCCACGTTTTTGATGGATTTACACCAAGCAGGGTCTCACAGAGCTGGGCCTCCTGTGACACAAAGGCTGCACTCACAGTGTGGCAAAATGAGACAGACAACACAGGAACTGATCACTGAGCCTCAAAGGAGCTCCTCCACGTCAGGAAAGCACCTTGGGAGTAGGGATGGAGTGTAAGCACTGAGCTTAGCCCCACTGAGAGTCACCCACCTAATCCCAGTAAGCAGTTCCTGCTGGTGGATCAGAGAAATATAAAGTCTAAGGCCAACAAATCCTTGTTCCTTCTATTCAGAAAATCCTTCTCCAAACTACTAGTGCTGACTTTTGCAAGGAGATGTAAATATCCATCACTGCAATAGAAACCAGGGGCTGGAACCCCTCCTGACGCCTCAGAGCCGTGCTCGGGAGGCTGGGGATGGGACTGCACACCGACATCGCCCTTGCATCGGGAGGTACGGGCAGCACCGCCGCTGCAGGGCCTCCAGCCCTCCTAAACCTCGTTCTCGAGGCTTTGCCCCCCTTCTGGAGAGCCAGATGATGTAAAGCAAGGACGTGAATTTCACAGGAATGTCTACGGAAAGCAGACACACTTCGGGAGAGGGGGGGGAGCAGCAGCAAAGGGGAGCCAGGCCCCTCCTCACCGCCGCTACCGGCACAAGGACGGATGAACCGCACCTGGAGGCGCCCGGCCCGGGCAGCGCCGGGACCCCCGTGCGGCGGGAGCGCCGGGCTGCTGAGGGGCAGCGCCGGCCCCGCCCCGGGCCCGCCCGGCACAAAGGGCGCCGGGGCCCG
>VZRR01004793.1:138849-151682 GCA_013398015.1 Oreocharis arfaki | reverse complement strand
GCGGCTGCTGACCCCCTGTCCTGCCCTGCCCTGGCCGCAGATGTCAATGACTGTGCCCCCTGACCGCCCCCGCCGTGGCCCAGCGTGTCCGCAGCATCTCTCAGGACCATCTCCGCTCCCCTTGCAGACAGGACCCTTGGCTGAGGCTTTATTCCTCCCGCGGTGGCCACCTCCAACCGCCGTGCTTGACAGATCACCCCCAGGTTTGCTGCCTCAGGCCGGAATGCCCTGCAGTATTTTACCTCTTAAACATAAACCCGGTTGTTTCTATAAATTATCTTGGTCTGTTACGTTCCAAGTCTTCAGTGCAGAACTCTGGCAGTAACTACAGTTCCGAGCGTGGCACCTTCGTCCCCAGCCTGGTCACACCAGCCCCAGCCGACTGTTTGCTCGGTGACTCAGAAAAGTAGGATACACACAAATAAACATCCACTTCCACTTTCCTTCTTGGGAATGTTAATTTGTTTTCCTTCTGGGTAGACAGAAGCACAAAACAATGTTCTTTCATGCTACAGTCACGTTGAAATTCTGATGATAAAAATAAAGATGCAGCTTGAGGTGAGGGCTCTGGAACAGTGGATTTAAAATTGGCAGAAGAACTGGAGAATCAAACAGAATTTCTGTCTCCCCACTCAGCCAGGGCCTTGATGTGACTCAGAGAGTCTTGCTGTTATCACAGCACACAGGAATTATTACCAGCAATAGAAATATCAAATTTATCCTGAGTTAACTTTCCTTGTAAATAATGAGCAATAAAAATCCTGTAATTTGGATTTACAGGACAAACAATCCCATTGCATTCTAGCATCAAATCCAGGAACTTGGGTGACAGCAAACATTTGAAGAGCAGATGTTTCATAAAAAGATGAAAATCTATTGCAAATATTTTATTTAAGGAAAAAAACAATTAAGTGTTTGAAGAATAATTCATTGTTTCTGCCTGCACACGCTGTGGTTCTGTCTGTCAGGAAATGCAGAGAGCATCCCCACGGGCACAGATGGGAGTCCAGCACTGGGTTTGACGTGCCCTGGGTCGTGGAGCATCCATTTGCTGTGTGCTGTGGAGCAAAGCCATTGATCCCTCCGCCCCAAGGCCAGCACTACCCTGCCTCAGGAAGGTTTCCAAAGCTAACTGTTGTCTGGTGTTCTAGAAAAGCCTCTGTGTTGGTTACACACCCCCTACCCAAATCACACCTGCATGGTCTGTGCAGGGTTTTGTTTTGTCTCCAGAGTCTCCGCGGGGGGAAGCTGGGGTTCTGTTCCCAAGAGCTGCAGCTCCTGCGGGGTTTGCTGTGGGTGTGAGGACACCCTGGGGTGCCCCTGGGGCAGGGCCAGCACCAGGTGAGATCCCAGAGTCAGAGCAAAGGCTTTGTCACAGGGAGCGCAAAGGCAGAGAGCACAAAACACCACATGAAACGTGCAGAGATGAACACAGAACACGCCAGGGGTTCAGTGCAGCAGAGCTCTCACCCAGGATGGTTTATTAACTCACAATTAAACCTGAGGGCTGGGTCTCCCTGCTGGGGGCAGAACCGACCCCGCTGGGCCCTTCTTGTCACGTCTCCTTTTCCAACTGTTTATGTGTTTGACCCCTCGGTGTCCCAGAGCAATGAGGCAGGAGTAATCTCCACTGAAGGCAATCCAGCCACAATCTTCACAGGGATCTCTACGTTCTGCCAAAATCTAAACAATAATAATTCATGTAGGGGCAGGAAAGGGCTTCAGCTGACTGATATGGTAATGAAAAACACGTCCCAAAATGCCAGAAAGAAATCAGGGTGATAAGATTAGATCAGAGAGAAGCATCCTGGGAACTCCTGACTGAGGTAGAAAAGGACAGGCTATTTCTTCTTTTCAAAACGTACTAAACAAAACAAACACTGCTTCTTCCTGCTTCTGGCAGTGCTTTTCCCAAAGCAAATCTGTTCCCTAAAAGCAAACACGGCTTGCTGCAGTATTCCCAGATTTTAGATGCAGGGGTTGAATGGCGATGTTGGAAATTCTCACTGTGTTTCCCCAAACTCCCTGAAAAAATTCAGCCATTATTTAGACTGGAGACACATTCTCCCACTGCTGCCCTAAAAAACCCCCCAATATCTCTACTATTAATTTTTGTGCCAGACCCTGCCTGTGGGTCCATAAACTCCCACCTGGTTCTGCCCTCCCCCAGGCAGAGACAGGACAGTCAGTAACAGCCAGCTGTGAGTTGGAAATTTATCTGTGTGGGAAGAGACCACACAGATAAATTTCCAGCCATGGATGTTTTTAATCCAGCCAAAAATGCCCCTTGAATCACTTCCTTGGAGGGATTCTGGCACTTCTGCTTTTTGCCTGAGTTAGAGGACGAGGAAGCAGATGAGAAGGTCAAGGCACATGGAGGAAATGACCTAGCCAGGTCTGCAGGAAAACCTCAGGGAGTTCTCAGCTCACACTTTGTCCTTGCTGGGGAGTGAAGGTGCTGATCCTGTGTCATAGATACCATCAGTTAACAGCACCACCTCCAATAAAGTCCCCTTCAGAGGTAGAAGCTCTGTGGCATTTCCTTCCTTTCTGATGCATTTTACCCTTTCAGATTCAGTTAATTTCTGAACATCACCCCCACTGTACCCATGAGATCTGGACCTCTCTTGGCTTCTTAACAGAGAATATGGAATTTTTTTTTTTGCCCTCTCACATCTGTATCTTCTGCTTTCCTCTACTTTGTGTTTTCAACTCAAATTATTTATTTATTAACCTTTTTTTCTTCTGACTTCCTGAAGCCTCTGTTTCATCCTTTGATTTTTTTCTCTCCATTCCTCCCATCCCAGTTTCTCATTTTCACGAGCATTTGTCAAACACTCCAGCAGAGGCTCAAATATGCTGAGTGACACTTTTCAATTTCTATTTATCAGCTTTGGTCCAGAAACCTCCCATCCCTTCTGGAAGCACTGCTCTGTAAGGCACAGGTTTGATCCCAGTTCCTGATGGATGGGGTGTCATTGTGGGGGAACTGTGCCAAATCTGCCATCAGGGTCAAAAATATTTCCCTCCCGTTCTTGAGAGAAGCCAAACAAACAAACCTAAGCAAAGGAGGAAGGAAGGGAGGCAGGAAAGCATCTGCCGAGTTTCAGTAAGAGGTGACTTACACTTCTCAGCCACAAACCCCTTAAACGCGGGGTTTGATGCGGAGCGGACAAGGAGAGCCGGGCCCCCCCGGCAGAGCTGCGGCTCCTCCTCTGCTGAGCCACTCCAGCGCTCCCCCGTTCCCCGAGGACGCCGCTCCGATGCATTTGTCCATCAGAGGGCATTAGAGGCCGCTAAACCCCCTCAGGTTCGGGCTGGCTGCAGGGAACAGCCCGATTGCTCCACCAGCGAGCGGCGGCTTCGTGTTCTCGCCGTGACTGTGTTTTACTGACTTACCCGGCACGTGTGGATCCACTCCAAAACGTGAAGAAACCTTGGAATGGTTTCCCGAAGTGTAAACCACGGGTTTTCCTTTGCTTCCCAGCTCCTCCCTGACTGCAGCAGGATCTGTTAAACAAGAACTGGGCAAGCAAATGATCTGACTAGATTAATGGTAATCACAGAATGATGGGGTATGCTCCAGAGAAATTAGAGATTCTGTACAAAATACTCACATTGGAACTTCTAACTCAAAAAGTCCAGTCGTCAAAGGATCATTCAAATTGTAGCACGATGTTTCATACAATCAATTCTAAATGCAAATATTTCTGTTCCAGTAGAAATCTCATTTGGATGCAAAACACCAGGAGTTTAATCCCTGATACTTGATCTGATAAAAGAAATAGTCTATTATCAAGGCCTCGCATGAGCTCAGATATTCTAATTGCACTTAATGGAACAGAATATTTTCTGAAATGGAGGCTGCTGCGTGCACGCGGAAGGGACACAGCCCTGTTAGTGTCTGCCCGTTTGCCTTGGAGCTATAAACAAGCTCTTTGTCGAGTCCCAGTTGAAGTTTGTTTGATCACAATCACTCCCAGTGTATGTGTTCATGTTCTAAAGACTTCAGCAGAATGAGATCATTTTGTGCATCTACTTTTCCCTTCCCTAGTGAGTAATGCCGTTCCCCCACACGGCAGTCATTGCAGAGGTTAAGTTACTTAAATATTATAAAGCAGTATTTTAATTGTTCTGGATGACTAATCAGTTCAGCCTAGATTAGAACATTGCCCCAAAGGATAATTCGAGGTTATCACTTCCTCTCCCTGACATTTTGTTTCCTTTCTTGTTTATCACACAACAGGGTCAGCAAGAGGCGCTTTCAGCTTGTTCCCAGTCCCCATCTCCTCTGCATCCTGCAGTGCTTCCACTGCAAGCAATGCAGGATTCCCCGTAAAATCACATTAAACTTGTCTGTGCAATTCCCATTCAGTTCAGTGGCATTATTTCTCTGTTAGATCAGCTGATTTTAGATTGTAATCACATCGTCTGGGAGCCAGGATTTGGGTTCAGTACCATCAGCACATCCATCAAGCGTGGCCTCTGTTGCAGCACCCTGGGTCTGAGCCCTGCACTCTTCCTGCCAGTGCAGCACTGACCTGAGGGCTGGGGCCAGAAATGGGATTTACTGTCACAGGTGGAGGCAGTGGTTAGCAAAGACCTGCAGCATTCACATGTGGGACACCTGGACTTTAACTTAAACACGGATGCAGCGCACTGGGGAGAAAAGCCACTGGAGCAGCCCAGCCATCAGAGACTGCCTTTCCTTCTTCCTCTGTCTTCTTAAGTACTCGGGTGTAGGGGAGGCACTGAGGAAGGAAAGGAGTTGTCTGATGGAAAGGTAAGTCTTTAAGAATTGGGAGAATGTCAAGACCAGAATTGAGTTTTCTGCTTCTTAAACAACCTCGGTGTAAGCCTCGTGTCAGCCTGTATGAATTTATGAATATAAAGAGTCTTTGTTACTGAAGAATTTTCCCCAACTGCTGCTCAGTTTCCTCCCCATGACTCATGCCATTAGCTGATGCTGCCCTATTTAATTGCAACTGCTGCTTAAGCCCACACAAGCTTTTCTAAAATAAAACTTCGAAAAAGCTTACTTGCAGCAGATATCCAGCAGTTTGGATGGATGGTACACGGCAACATCCTTTGGATAAAAGATGTGCTGCTTTGCTGGGCATCCAAATAATGCTGAGCAGCACAGAGGCCTCGGTCATGGTGCCTTTGAGCTGCTGCTAAATGGAGCTGGAAACTGGGGATGGAGCTTACCCCAGAGCCGTGCCCCTCTCGTGAACACCAGGGTTACATTTGCACTTTCCCAGTGAGCTCCCAGCTGGCATCCAAACACAGACCCAGTCTTTGTATCTATTTTTTAAACTGTCTGGCCACATGGCCAATGACAATGTTGGAGAATCAAACTGCTGGCCATTAATAACTCTCCTTGCCCTAAACCTGAACCTGACCCTTTAAGGACTCATTAACCTGCTTTGCATTTTTGGACTCGTTTTTCATTGTGGGTGTCATTTGGCAGTGCTGCAGGTCCACGGATTTCCCAAATATCATCATGTGACCTAAAAGCAGCAGCGAAACAAAGACACCACCTCTGCCTTACTTGCAGTCATAACAGGGATTAAGAAACAGCAAGAAAGCATTCCAGAGCTGCAGAGGGCAGGGAAAAATGCCAAGCTCTCTCAGAGTATGCAGTATGACAGGAAAAGCCAGCTCCAACAGAAAGAAGGCAAGAGGGCAACACTTCTAGGCTCAGTAAGGAAGGAAAGGAAAAGATTACAGCTGTGTAGCTCACGAGCTTCCTCCAGCTTAATTATGTAATGGAATTGCACTTAAAATATTTTCTTGCGTTAGACTGGCAGGATTCACGTGGTCAATTCATCCTTTCCTTCCATATATGGGTCTCAATTTAAATTAAAAAAAGAAGATTTCACCCTTCTTTTGCACAGTCCCGGCCAATAAGCCTTCAAATGCAGCCCAAAAAAGGGCCTGGATTGAGCCATGTGGGAGCTGGAAGGCTTTGACCCAGGAGCATGGAAGGGACTCCAACTGCAGTTTAAAGATTAGAAGCTGCACGTAGATTGAGTGTGAGAAAGGCTGCCTGATCTCCACGTGGCAGCTTTTTTACCTTCCACCCGAGTTGTGTAACTCAGCCTTTACTACACGACGTGCTGTTTGCACTGCAGGGGCTCGTCAGGGCTCCCACTGCATCCCAGACCCTTTGCATTGGCGCTGCACAGGCACAGACGGAAAAGCAATCCCACCCCTGTGACCCGAAAAGATGAAACAGGCACAATTCCGGAGGGCGAGCGGCAGCCGGGAAAGCTGCTGGGACTGACCCCGTGCTCACCCAGCCAGCCAGCAACACGGGGCCAGCCTCAGCCTCCCCCAGACCAGGGCCCTTCCTGGAAACTGCCCCTTCCCCAGAGCCCGGGACAGCAGCTGGCCTGTCTCGGGCAGGGCGCAGCCTCGCAGCATGGCTGCAGATTGCCTTACGTGTCAGGTCTGGCAGGAATGTGCTCTCTGTCCCGTGTCTTTAGCTCCCAGCAGCCTTTTCCCAGTGTTCAGCTGCCTTCACACCCCATGTTCGGCCAGCCAGGAGTCCCTTTGTTCTGCAGCTGATCCCTGTGTCCATAGATCCGAGCACATCCAGCTCATCCCCCATTTATGACATCTGGCAGAAAGGTAAATTATGCTCCCACAAATCCTGCTTTTCTTTACTGGGGAACCTATCAATCTTATTTGTTACACGTTTTGTGTGCAATCTGTGCCTTCAGGAGAGCTATAATGAGAGTATAACCAGAAATCTCGTCAGCCTCTTTCGGGAAACATTTCTAAACAGACCAGAGCAGCCCCCAGTGAACCTGGGCCCTACCTGTGTACACTCTGCCCACACGCTGCTTGCACAAGGGACTTATTAGCTACCAACTGCTGTATTTTCAGTGCTAGTGGCAACGCTGAGCTCTTACTTTCCATGCTACAGAGACTGCTGGGATAATGGAGCCCATAATTACATCCAGCCACTCGTCAGGGCTCAGATTACAAAACCGGATTTCTGTGCCAGACCTTCAGGAAGTAAGCCATGGAAGGAATCTCACAAATGACCTGCAATTACGTTAATGCAGGGGGCAGGGCCTTCCCTTAAGAGCTCTCAGACTCACTGGAGTGACCCTGGCTGGCTGATCAGAGCCAGACGTGCAGTGGAGAGAAAAGTGATGCACGAGGTGAATTACACAGGCACAGCCCTGGTGCCTCTGTACCCCGGGCTGTTTAGGAACCGACATAAAGAAACAAAGCCCGTGGTGTGGGGCAGCCAAACAGTGGGGTCTGTGTTGCTGTGGCTTGTTCCTTTACCCTGTGGAACGGGCTGTGCTCACATAAGGCACATGCACGCAATCACAGCTCCATTTGCAGTGTGAGTTTAACTGCGCCTCTTCCCAGAGCGTTCTCCCAGCCCCAGAAAGCTGTGAGCAGACCAGCACTCACACCTGCACAGGTGACCTGGAGGGGGCATCACTGAAAGGCACAGCATGGCCAGCTCTGCTTAAAGCTCCCTCCCCGTGTGTCTGGGCACGGCGCGTCACCACGAAGCGCTTCACACCAGCCTCACTCTGCACACACCGGGCAAGCACAGCCACGCATCCCCAGGGTACCACAGAGGGCAAGTTCCTGTCTTCCCCCCTCACTCTTATACCTATTTACAGCATTTTTCCAACCCAAAAATGGGGGCTAGGAGATGTTTACTTGCCCAACCTCCACCTTCAAAGAATGTCCATTTCTCTCAGATTCTTCACCTCCTCCATAGCCCTCTGCATGTGTTCCCTGTAGCAACAGGGCTGGACACAAGCCACCCAAATATTTTCAAGCTCAGCTCCACACCAGCTCAGGCTCACCTCAAGCTGTTTGATGTGTGAGCAAACACTCTTTATCTATAAGCAACCTGCTCTTTCCCAACTCCCTGCAGCAGGAATGCAGCCTCGGCTGTTTCCAGGCAGAAGCTGCCACACAGAGCCCTGCGGTTCCCCAACATGCTGACTTCTTCTGTCCTGATTATTTTATTGATCAGCTCTACAGACTGTAGGGAGTCTATCTCATTTGTTTTTCCTATTAAACTCAACCTGCTTTTCTATAAATTGAATTTATAGATTTATTGACATTTACACTGACATCCCTCATGCCATTGATTTTTCCTCTGCACAATCGTGATGGTCCAATGCCAAAACACAGATTAAAAAAAACCGCAAAAAAACAAACAACCAAAAATATTCTTTCCACTGTGAACATGTTCAGCAGTTTATTACTGCCTGCACCCCAGGTTAGCAGCAACTACTGAAATGTTCTGCCTTGGGTNGCAAAAAAAAAAAAAAAAAAAAAAAAAAAAAAAAAGGTAACTATTTCATATTAACACAAAAGCATTTGGGTTTGGAACAATTCAGAACATTCTCTGCTGTCTTGTGATCTGTACACTCAGAGCTGGCCAGGACACAGCCCTTTTTCTGACTTGTTATGTGACTGCTTTGAATTCCTCTGGTCTGACACCAGCTTCACAATCCCAGATGGTTTTGGCCAATGCCTGATGGCACCAGAATTGAGCACTCAGCTCCTCAGCGCTTGCAGAGGCAGCATTTTTGCTTTGAAAGGCACAACTTGTTACCCATTGGGACATTCAGCTCTTCTGGCTCTGCTGTACTGAGCAGGAGCAGAGAATGAAATGCATGATAGAAGGATAAGCAGTCCAAGAAAGGCTATTTTAAATCTGGCAGACAAGGCTTGTTGCAGTTCAAACTCCCCCAGAAGGCAGGTAGCAAAGTTAGGAAGAGAGCCTTAGCGCTTCTGATTCTACCTCTTGTGCCTTGGCCATGAGGCCGTGTGGCCCCACTGGTTTTACTGGACCAGGCAGAACATTTTTAACCCTGGTTCAGGTCCCAGACCTGGGGCTTTGCACCATTGGAAATATACAGATATCATTAGATATAATTATGTTAGAGGGAACAGCGGATCCTGTGCCTGCCGGCATTGCGCTGCTCCGCCCCGGCCCGGACACCCCCGCCAGCTGAGCTCACAGCAAACAGCCTGGAGAGGAACACACAAAGCCAGCAAGTTCCAGATGGGATGTTTCAAGGAAGAAGTGAAGCATCTGTGTGGTAGAGGGAGGGATATTGAAGGTTGTGCTGGCACACGTGAGGGTGGGGGGTACATGAGCCCAGGGTAGGCTGACCTGCTTCCTCTGTAACACAGGGAACCTTCCCCCCGCCCTTGTTTAGGACAGCTCAGAACTCTCAGTGTCACTTCAGCTGTCTGAGATAAGACCTCTCCTACCCTCAGAGGGTAAATTTAGCACAGATATTTCTGAAAGCAGCTCCCTTACAAGGCACCCATGGCTGGCTTACAGAGAAGGGATGGTTTGAATCTGAAAGGAATAACCCCAAACTTCTGTCTCTGTTATTTCAGTGCAGCTACTCATCACGGAAGCACTGAATTCCCCATCTACACTGAGCCATCTGCTCTATTTATTATACCCAAAGATGTGCTCCAAAAATTATAAAATCCCAACGAGACCAAAAGAACGCAGAGGAAAAAATTCCCGTAGTCTGATATTCCATCTGTGCAGTTTTTCCACTGCACACTCTTTTAGCAGACCTTTAAAATTTAACCCCTTAAGTACCAGATGTACATCAATTTAGAATCACCTAAAATTTATCACAAGGAGCAATGGTAAATAAATCACAGAGCAATGGAGAAAAGGGGGAGAGAGAAATGACAGCCCAGAATTCCAAAAAGGGAGGCAGCCTTATCTGATGCCTGTGGGAAAATCACACAGTTATGCTCCTGGCTGCTCCACGGTGACCCTGAGAAAGTGGCCTCATCCCTCTGTTCCTCCTCCCAACCGCTGTTTGCCTTGTCTGTTTAGACTGCAAACTCTCCAGGGCCACAGTGGTGCCAATACTGCTTGTAGCCACCAGGCAAACAACAACAACAACGTGAAATGAAGCAACAGCTGAAGCGGTGCCAGGCCCAGCAGCACCTCATGGCAGGAACAACTGCAGCAAGGGGGGCAGCAGGCACTCCGGGGCAAAGACTGCTGAGAGTTTTGAAAATGTATTTACAGACCACGAGCTGGCAAAGCCTCGTACACAGGGCCTCATTCACTCTGACAGCTCCTTGCAGGGCTGGGATGTTGCTTTGTTTTTATGTTGGGTTTTTTAACCCTTCAGCTTGGGAGGGCTGTCACTTGGTCCTCCTTAGGATCACAGAATCATAGAATGTCCTGAATTGGAAGGAAGCCACAAGGATTATTGAAGTCCAACTCCGGGCAGCACTTTCCTGTCTAATTCCTCTGCTGCTCACCATCCACTGTGCTGTGAGCCCTTTTCCTCTTCAACCTTCTTTGCCCTCTCCTTCTTTCTTCTCTTCTGCTTTTTCCTTTCACCTTCTCTTCTGCCTCCGCAAACTGAGGCTGAACTTTCTCCATCCTCAGGAGGTTCTCAAAACAAACAGGAGCTTGTGAATTATTAACAGGGTAGACTAAAAATAGCGTAATTTTTAATGGCAAGCACTATTGCACAGATGAGCTACCTGTGTGACTGGCCCTAACTGTCCCTAATTTGCCAGGAGTGCTGTATAGAACGACAGCTCTGAGGGTGAGGAACATGACTTGTGGGCCTTAAAAAGAGAAGACAAAGCAAAAGAAATGGTAGGACTGAATTCACCGTGTCAGAACAGAGGAATGAGAAATCAGCAGATCCTGGTGCTCCAGCAGCCTGGAGAAAAGCTCCATAGCCTGGATCCCAGAAGGTATTTCCAAGACAAAAAGAACAAAAGACCTTTCACTTGTGAAAGCTTATTGCAGTGAGCAAAGACTTGATGGCACCAAGTTTGTGAGCTTCCCAGCTGAGCAGCCCTGTGCAGGCTTGGCAGCTGCATCCCTAAAGGAAGATAATAGAAAACCCACAAATCAGCATGAGTCACCCGCTGCAGGCCCTGGCAGCGTGTGACAGCCTGGGGTGTGACACCCTGGATCCCACAGCTACACCTCACCCGGGAAAAATCATCTGAAAAATCACCCGGCCTGCAAGGAAAATAAACACAGAAAGAGTCCCGAGGAAAGAAAGTGTAGCTTCTTTATCTCCTCAAGTTTAGACTGAATTTCAGAAAGATACATTTACTGAGCTGAGGGGACGAGTTGCCAGCTTGCAGACAGAACACAGCTTTCCACCCCTCCCACTCTGGCTTCAGACACAAGGACAAGCGCCCTTCCAGCCCGGCCTGAAAAGAGAAGGTGCTACCGATGTCCCCAGGACAGCCTGTGACACCAAACAGTTTCTAACAAGCTTGCAAACCCCTGGGGTTTTACATATCCCAATTTGCCTTTGTGTCCATAACACGCAGAATGCGGGACTGGAAAGTTCAAAGACCGGCATTTGGACCCCAGTGTTGTAAAGGCTGGAAATCCTCACAGTTTGAAGGTGTGTGAAATTAGATTAAATTATATTCCTCTGTTGTACAAAGACCAGACTAAATGAGTTAATTATCTCCTCTGGCCTCAAATCTACTATGTTAATGAGCAGAAAGCACACTGAGGAAGAAACTTCAGCTGTTGGAGCAGTACTTACAGAAAGACAGACATAAAGAACTAATAAATTGCAAAATACTTTTCTTCTTAAAGAAGTGAGAAAGGAAGCAGCGTGGTAACACCCCTGCGAAGCTGAGTAACCCAAAGCTGCAGTTTGCTGGCTGTAAGAGCCCCCAGAGTCAGGAGAAAGAAGCCAGCATGTGCTGGCTCTGGAGAATCCTTATGTGAGTCAGTGCATCTCTGGGCTGGCCTGGCTCAAACATTCACAACCCATGAGCAACTCCAAGCAGCATTTCACAATATTCACTGGCTACAAGTCTGCCTTGTTCCAAGGAGGTGTCCAGGGATTAGCTGCAGAGGGCTGCTCAGGGCTCTTCCCTCTGCTGGCAGTGGGGGATGGACAGAGCAGGAGCAGGATTATGCTGTATCAAATAAGTGCTACGATGTGCCAGGGGCATTTATACAAACCAGCACTAATCCATGCTAGTGTTCACATCACCAAAAACATTCCAAACTTCTCCCTGCTCCTTTCTTTGACATTGTGTCACCACGATTTAAAACATGCTTCGCTGGCCTTGCTCACCCTGGGGTAATTCCTGGCTGTTGCTACAGCTGAATAGCTGATCCCACGGCTATTGCAGTGCGTCTGCCAGCGAGGCCGCTGCTTCGGAATGAAATCACAGTTATTATCTGCAGCTAATTTTACTGCTGGGTGCTTCTCTGAAGTCCATAGACAGAGTGAGGAAGAGTCACTTCGCCTAGAAGAGGGGCAGAACTTAGATATGCAAAACAAGAAAAGACGAAATGGAAGGAGGGGTGTACAGAGATGTTAATACAAAATCACAGAGAACGAGGTGCTCTCAGGGCCTCTTTCTCCAAGTTGTTTGTGAACAGCTTCATCAACAGCGAATTCAAAATTTTATTACAAACCAGATCCTGCTGGGTTTAAATGCTGCACTATACACGTTTAGAAAGAAACCCTAAAGAGTAAGAAAGAGACTCCTCCAGCCCCTGAACCAGGGAGGACGGAGCTGACGGGGGTGAGGCTGCGAACCGGGCCGGGACAGCGGCAAGGCCGGGCACGGGCAGCGGCCCGGGAGCAGGAGCGCCAACGGCTGCGGGCGGACAGAGGCGGGCGGACGGAGCAGGGCGGGCAGAGGAACGGGGCGGGCAGAGCCGGGCGGACAGAGCGGGGCGGGCAGAGGAACGGGGCGGGCAGAGGAACGGGGCGGGCAGAGCCGGGCGGAGCCGCTGCCCTCAGAGCCCGGCCCGGCCCCCACGGAGCGTTCCCCGCCCCACCGCCCGCCGCCGC
>VZRR01004793.1:125432-138827 GCA_013398015.1 Oreocharis arfaki | reverse complement strand
TCGGTCCGGGCTCGGGCGGGGGCGGGCGGGCGCTCAGCCCATCCCGCAGCGCAGCGCGCTCGGGGTTGCCCGCGGGTAACGGGCGGGATCCCGGCACACGGAGCCGATCCCGGCACACGGAGCCTTTCCCGGCACACGGAGCCTTTCCCGGCCGCCGGCCCGTTCTCCCGGCCGTGGGCAGGCGCGGGCCCGGCGGCATCGCCCATACAGGGTGCGGCATCGCCCGTACGGGGTGCGGTGTCGCCCACAGTGCGAGCAGTTCGTTCAGCACCGCGTGTTTCCCTGCAGGGGCTCATCCCTGCTGGGTTGTACGGTGACACCGGCCCCCTCCCGGTGGCGTTAATCGCCGTGGAACAAAAGCAGAGTGACGCGGCGGGTGCCCGTGCAGCCTGCGGAAGGCGCTGCGCGGTGTCCCTCACACGCATCCCCTCTGTCCCCAGCTCGGTCGCGCACGGTAGGAGAGCTCCTGGCCCCCACGTCTCCCTTCGACAAGAAGTGCGGCCGCGAGAACTGGACGGTCGCGTTCGCTCCCGATGGCTCGTACCTGGCGTGGTCACAGGGACATCGCATA
The DNA here is from genome assembly GCA_013398015.1 of Oreocharis arfaki. Taxonomy (NCBI): domain Eukaryota; kingdom Metazoa; phylum Chordata; class Aves; order Passeriformes; family Paramythiidae; genus Oreocharis; species Oreocharis arfaki. Next base: position 138,256 of record VZRR01004793.1, on the reverse strand, counting down.
GTGAAGCTGGTCCCCTGGGCACAGTGCCTCAACAACTTGTAAGACAAACCGCTATGGCTTTCGGTGCACCTGAAAGACAGGAGGGTTTAGAGACAGGATCGATTAAAGTCGATTAAAACGCATGTATTGGTCTTTTAGACTTTGACACCTTGGGGAAAAACTAATTCCTTAAAATAACAGCTGTTTTGTCTCTTCCTGTGTGGCCAGCAAGAGGAACAACTATGGCAGCCTCACAAAGCCTGTGGAGGAGTAACTTGTTAATCAATTCAGATGCTGTAAAATAAGAGGAAGTTAGAATGAAAAGGGAATTCAGAGATGTGGGCAGATCTGTCCCTTTAAATTTCCTTATCACAATGTTGTTAGACTTTATGTTTTAGGAATTTACTTAAAGGCAGACCTCTTTCCTTATCATCGTTGTTAGAATGCAAGTGGAGTTCCAAAACACATTTTACTGGCGCTTGCAGGTTGCATGTTAGCGAAGTTCGTAGCCAGCTGCTGCAGTTCTGTAGCTGGTTACATTTCTCTGACCCATTTTTCCCCCCTTTTGGGGGTAGTTAATTGTTTTCCATGTGCTGGACACTCAGTATCTCCTTCCAGGGTTTAACACATATAAGGGAATTGCAGGGAACTTCTCACTCATTTAGCAGAAAATACTATAAATTTTTGTGGCTCATTTTTCTGAAAATGCTTTTAAATTGTTGAGTTTTGCAATAGATTAAGTTAGCATCTTGCTCTCCACAGAGGTAAAAGTATATACAGAATATCAGTGGTATTTTGTGTTGGAAAGGTTTCCAGGTGCTGGTAATTCTTCACAGTTATAAGAAAAAGTTGCTTTTATAATTTCAAAGCAAAAATGCGCCGGTTTGCGTCTCGGAGACGTTCATTGTGACAACTCCCAGATTTCATTACGCCTTGAAGAAATGTTTGTTTTTCAAGATAACCCGCGCTTACTTCTGTGCCTTTTGTTCGCCCTGCAGCCTGCTGCACGGCACAAAGAATGGCGCGAACGCCGTCAGCACGAGGCTGCCGAGGCAGAGCAGTGAGAGCGGCCAGAAGAACAAGCCCTGCGAGCACATCATCGACTGCGGGGACATCGTGTGGAGCCTGGCCTTCGGCTCCTCGGTGCCCGAGAAGCAGAGCCGCTGCGTCAACATCGAGTGGCACCGCTTCAAGTTCGGGCAGGACCAGCTGCTCCTCGCCACCGGCCTCAACAATGGCCGCATCAAGATCTGGGATGTCTACACAGGTGGGTGGGAGAGGGGCTCTGCACACCGGCGTATCCTGAGCTGCAGGGACACACGGGGATCGTCCAGGCCAGCTCCTGGCCCCGCACAGGACACCCCAGCACTGCCGCCGTGTCCCTGAGAGCGTTGTCCAGACGCTCCTTGTCACACTGAAGTGCCAACTCGCGCTCTATGCAGTACTAATATCGTTAGTGCACAGCAGGAATTCGTTATAGGATTGTAGCTGGGAACTGAACCTCGAATACAAGCTTAAAAATACTGAAAAAGCATGAGCTTCTGCAACCAGAAGTAAGGAAAAACTGCCAAAGGAACAAGAGAGGCAGCTCATGCTTTGAGATGAGAGTGCAAAATACTTAAATGTGCACATTGGCTGTTTACTCAAAAGGCTTCTTAGTTTTACCATACTTTAAAAGCGTGAAGGTGCTGGTTTATGTTGATGAGGACCTCTTATTTTTTTAAAAAGAAAATAAAGTACTCGAAAAGACTGAATCTGAACTTAGGGACTTTGAATTTTGCTGCTAGCACAGCTGCTAGGTTGGAGGGAACTCATTTAAAAAAAATAATGATTACTGAGTAATTTGTCCTTGTAAATTGAAGCTTAGAACAGGTATGTCTATCGAAAGACAAGTCTTGGCTTATTTCTGAGGTTCTAGTATGTAGATTTTGTAGCTTTTCAGGGAGTTGCCTCTCAATACAGGGCAGTGAAAGGATCCATGTGCTGCTCATTGTAGGGAGCATTTCTGCAAAGAAAATTGTCTTTACGTGCTGTGATTTTATATTCAATATCTGTATCCATTAAGCATTTGATCTAAGTACAGTCCTTCATGTTAAATTGTGGCATTCTCATGTAACAGGAAAACTCCTCCTTAACCTGATGGACCACACAGAAGTTGTCAGAGATTTAACCTTTGCCCCCGATGGCAGCCTGATTCTTGTGTCTGCGTCCAGAGACAAAACTCTGCGAGTGTGGGACCTGAAAGATGATGGTACATGTCTGGACTTTATCTGCTCTAATACCTGAGAGAAGTATCCATGTACTCTTTTATTGCTCTAGACTCAGTTTGGTCAGGGTTGCTTAAAACCTGCATATTCTGTTAGTCACTCACTCTGCACTCCCCTGGAATTCTTTATCTGTCTGAACCCTGGAGGCAGAAGCAGGTATTGGGCTAAGCTAAGAGTGCATGAAGTGACCTTTCTGAACAGGGTCATGGGACTAGAGGCTGCATCCCAGGGGTTTTATTTCTGTGTAGAATGACTCTGCAAGATGTTTGGGAAAATAATAGAAAATTTTACAAAGGAATAACTAATTTGGAAGAGCTTTTCAATCTGAATTTTGTAATATTTAACGAATTCTTACAGCAGTGTGTTTCTGTTTAGGAAACATGATGAAGGTGTTGAGAGGCCATCCGAACTGGGTGTATGCCTGTGCATTCTCTCCAGACTCCTCCATCCTCTGTTCTGTTGGAGCTAGTAAAGCAGTATGTGTCAGAGTTTCTTGTTCCTTAATTCTCATGAATTGTGTGCATAATCATTTTAAATCTAAGTAACATTAAGCTTGTGCTCGGTGTCATGAACTTCTAATGTTTGATGATGATGTAAAAGTGCATGAAATTAAACTGGCAAATGGTGCATTGAGACCCTGATTTGTGAATGGAACTTGCACTGCTTTTAGTTGAAGAGGCTGTAAGTGTTGAGAAATAGGTCTGCACAGGGTCATGGCATAAAACAAAGACCACTAAAGCTGCTAGTGTTAAAAGATACTTAGATTAATGCGTAAAACTATTTTGGTTTTGATTTTGTCCTTCCTGTTTCATGCTCAATGAGAAAGACTTTACAAAGTCTGAGCCAGTCAGGGCATCTCCTGCTGAACAAAAACGTTTCTCCCTGTTTTCCCATACCAATGGCAATGGTGCCTAAGAGTTAGGCATGTTAATATGTTAATAACATGTAACAGCACATTGTTTTTGCTTCCATCCTATCCTAATGCCCTGCTAGAGAACTGAAAGCAGTGCAGGTAACGCACGTATGCCATAAGCTGCTCCTGGCACTGAAGAATTAGGGCAAAGCAGAAAGGGGAGTTCAGCCTGGTTCCAGGGGCTCTGTAGGCAGTTTAACGAGACTTGAAAGGCCCAGTTCAGGCACTGGACATCACTTCTGTGGGAGTGCTCAGATGCATTGTCCACCTCGGTGAGAACAGCCGAGGTCTGGGGTTTGGCTCAGTAGTGGAGCAGAGGGGGATGTGTACATTGCTGTCTGGAGGCTGTGTGTTTTCCATAAGCTTCTTGCTTTCCCTGTCACAGGTGGTGGCAGCAATATTGGTGTGATTGAGTTAAGCTGGCACCACTCTGAGGAGCACAGTGGTGTTGGCGGGCAGAGAGTGGCAGCTCTGGCCGCCAGCCCGGCGAGCTGTACCGTCTGTACCGTAGGACGAAGTAACCTTGCCCTCGGCTGCAAGGGGTCCTGTACGTACGCAGGTGCTGCTCCATGTCCACTGTCTGCTTGCTTGCTTGCTTTTTTTTTTTTTTATTATTTTTGGTTGTTGTTTTTTTTTAATAATTTTCACAGCAGTGAAACACACTGACTCCTCAAATGTAGTTTCCAGTTTTATGGAACGTTGGGGTCTCCTTGGAAAAAATTAGTGAACGTGTTTATAACTGATTGTAAAATGGTTCAGAGTTAGGCCGTGTGGGAGGCACTAAGGCTGAGTTTGTTTTGGTCAAACATAAATTTATCCAAGATATTTAGAATTATTAGATATTCAGAATTTAGCCTGTGCAGTAAAACTTTGAAGGGAAAAATCAAGGCCGCTAATGAGCTCTTTGAGGGACATAACAGCTTTTGCTAAAGACTTATATTCCTATAAAACCATGCTGCAGTACATGGATAGCACCTATTAAGTAATTCTGCACAGTCCTTTTTTTGATTATATATATAATGTACAACTGCATGTAAAAGCTCAGCGTACTATTCTATGTAATATGCTATCAATTCTTATAATACACTGTGCAATTAGCTGGGTAAATTGTAATATTAATGTTGTTTGTTACTGTTGACTTGATTTTAAATGCCTAAATTCTTTCTAATAATGTGGGTAGACTTCCCTGTTGTTTTGCCAAAGACATAACTTTTGGCTGTGAAAATTCTTTTTGCTTGCAGTATCTGTTTCTCTTCCTAGGCTGACGTTGGTGATCCAAGCAATTGTAAACAAGTGATCTTAAACTCAAAGGGATGCCACTGGAGTAACAATATGTTAACCTTACATTTTCTGTCTGTATATTTCTTAAAATTTTGGTAGTTACGGAAAAGAGGGGACTGTAGAGTTTAACCCTATTTATTTCTGAATATTTTAATAAAATAGTTTTGTAATACATGAATTTCAGTAAGCTACATGGTTAAACTGTGTTGCCTTTATCTTATACTTTGGCTTATTTTGTTAATAACATTTAACAAATTTGAGTTAGAACTTGCATGTCTGCTTTAATTATTTTTTAAAAAAACCTTGATTTTAATCTGAGTATGACACTGAGCATATTTCTTAATTGTAGTAATTTATAATACCTGATTTTAATATAATCCTAAATAAGACTAGCTATACTTAAAAAAACAAATTAAATGCTTCATTGCCTCTCTGAGCAAAGCTATAACATCAGCTCATTTAATTGCAGGTTTTCCTCTGGGATATGGATAAATACTCCATGTTACGGAAACTTGAAGGACATCACAATGATGTTGTAGCTTGTGAGTTCTCTCCTGATGGAGCATTACTGGCTACTGCATCTTATGATACTCGAGTCTATGTCTGGGATCCACATATTGGAGTGATTCTTAGGGAATTTGGGTAAGTAAAGCAGTCAAACTTGGAACTTTCTCCCAGAGTGGAGATGACTAACTGAAATTCAATGGGTTTGTGTACGAAGCTGTAAACTGGACTTGGAAAAGAGCAGTAGCTGATGGAAATGCTAAAGTGGCAGAGGCTGGAGGTTGTTCTCTCATCTGAGAGAGAATTTACGGCACTGGAATTTTAATGTGCACTAAGTTGTTCACCAAAGCTGAAGAGCTCAGTACCGCAAAAGATGCAGCAGTTCAGTCTGCACTCCCGAATCCACGGTGAACTGGTTAAACATTGTTTGTTTGTTAATGCCTGAGCTCTGCTGTCCTGGCTGCGGGGCCCTCCCCAGCTCCAGACGTGGCTCTGCCCCGAGTGTGTCACCGAGCGTGTCCCCGTGTGTCCGCAGGCACCTGTTCCCCCCGCCCACGCCGATCTTCGCGGGCGGCGCCAACGACCGCTGGGTGCGCTCCGTGTGCTTCAGCCACGACGGGCTGCACGTGGCCAGCCTGGCCGACGACAAGTGAGTGTGGGGACAGGGCTGGTACCCTCCTGCATTCCTGCCCTAGGACAGGAACCTCTCAGCACGGCCAGCTTGGGCTCCTGCCGCCCGAGCTCTGCTCCAGACCAGTTTCTTATGTTGTTCTTCCCCCTCAGAATGGTCAGGTTCTGGAGAATTGATGAAGAATACCCTGTACAAGTTGCACCTCTGAACAATGGGCTCTGCTGTACTTTCTCTACCGACGGCAGTGTTCTAGCTGCAGGGCAAGTACAGACTTCTTTTCCTTTCTAAAATATTAAGGTATCACGAAAGATTGAAAACAATGGCTCAGTGTTCTGAAGATCTTCGTTTGTGACTTGCAGCCTGGTGCTTCTGACTGGTACTATTTGTTTAAATATGCCTGGAATAGCAGTAAAAATCAATGAGCTGATAAACTCACTTCTTATCTTTAAAAATAAATACGTGAGAGACCCAAAATATGTGGATTGGAAGAAGCCCATCAGATAGCTGAGGGCAGTTGCTGTGTGTCAGGTGGCACAGCAGTAGCTGCTGGGAGATCTGCTCCTGTTACATAGACAAGTTGCTTATTGTGCTGCTGTAGCTTAAAATAGGAACTGGGGTAAATCAGAATCTGGAGCAGCTGGAACTGAGCACCAGCAAGTCCCCTACCTAGTCGTGGGTGTGTGAGTTGGTAGCAGGCTGAGCTGGTTCGAGTGGAATAACCTGGAGGGTTTTGTGGGGTTTTGTGCAGGACCCAGGATGGCAGCGTGTACTTCTGGGCGACCCCGAGCCAGGTGTCCAGCCTGCAGCACCTGTGTCGCATGGCGATCCGCAGGGTGATGCCCACCGGCCAGGTCAAGAACTTGCCTATCCCGTGCAAAGTGGTGGAGTTCCTTTGTTACCAGATTTGAGTTTTTTGGGAAGAAAAAAACTCAAACAGCTGGGAGGTGGCCCAGCTGCTAAAGCTGGCTACAAACACTTTACAGAATCCTCAAACTGTACAGCCTTTAAGCTTAAAACTCTACAGGTTTTCAAGAGCTATTTAAAGTTATAACCTAAATACTATTTTATCAAAATGCCTGACAGGTAATTTTTTTTACTATTTATAGAAAACACAGTAGAAGTATTCCTGGTGTTCTCAATTTTCTAAAATATAACTGTGAAAACATGTACATATATAGACATAAGCTGCTACATGTTATCAGTGTATCTTTAAAAATTGCTTGTGTGATTTTTCATGTGTCTCATGTATATATTGCTTTGGTAGAGCCATGATGCATCTGTGCTGTAAGTGGAAGGACAGCTGTTCTGGAACACCGAGGTAGGAAAACTATTGGCTTACAGAGCAGTTAAGCTTCCTTCTGTACATTGGTTGGGGTCCAGAGAGCTGCCCCCCAGGTCAGACTTTGTGCTAGTTTATTTGTGAGGAGGTACAGCGTGGCTTTGTAGGGAGCAGTGTGTGGGGAAGGGAAGGAGGTTAGTTAAATAGGGGTTGGAGTGTATCTAATGTAACCCAGGACCATGCCTGAGTCAGCTGAAGGCCTTATGCTCCATAGCAGCAAACCAGGTGAAATTTCAGTATTGGGCAGTGTTAGAGAACTATTTCCTTACATTTCTGAAAATCTGACTACTGTATTATTGCCTGATGCTGTGTCTGTAATGAGAGACATTTACAGACTCGGTTTATTATCCTTTAACCCTATAATATCTGTTTGGGGGTGATTATTGGTTAATGGCCAAAGATAAGCAAAATACTTGGTTTTGCCTTCTGTTATTTATCTGTACCTGCAGATACAAAGAATGTATGCATTGCATAAAATGCCTGATTATATATATTTTTGTTGAATTTTTTATTAAAAACTTGTATAAAAGTTTTCTGGTACCTCATCTGGTCACTGATTTATCAACACTGCCTGCCTGCAGCATTGCAGGCTGAGCTGGTGAGGCCTGGTTTGCGCTCTCAGACAGATGCTTACAGAGCGCTCTCTAAAGCCATGACAGTGTTACAAGCGCATGTGAGCTGCAAATCTGCTTATTCTGCACCTTCATGAGCTGAGCTGAAAGCTGGGCTTGCCATGAGCCTGTTTCTGCAAGATCACAGTTCCAGCCCTGGGTCAGCAAGTAGGACTTCAGTGTGGGGTCTTGCAGGAGAGGCTTATTGAAGGGTCCCCTCAGGTTGTGTTCATCCAAAGTTCTGATTTATGGAAGTGGAGTAAGAAAACAACATCCCAGCTCCCCCTTTCACCACCTCTGAAAGCTGCTTCTCCCTGCTCTGCCTACAGCAGTTCCTCTGTTTGCTCTAACGTTTCTCCCAGGACACAAATGATAGTGTTAGACCAAGTACACAAGCTCTCCTCATTAGTGAGGCTATTTATAATAATGTACCACGTTTACAAGCCTCTTCCTGCCATGGTGGGATGCCACAAGGTGAGGCATGATCCCAGTGTCCCCAGGAGTTCCCATTGTGACCACAGCACAAAGCTGGGACCCTCAGCAGGGCACACAGCTCCTCCCACAGATACAGAAATAACTCCCCAGGTCACAGCGCTCATGTTCCTTGTAGCACCACAAAACTCAAGGGCCTTTGGGTGAGAACCAGTTTACACTCTGTAGAGAGAGACCTAGTGCTCTTCTCGGAATCTTACCAGCTGAGGACTCATCTCTGATCAGTGGGAGATCACAGCTCCTCCCTTTTGCTCACAGCAGCACTTTCTGACAGACCTGGGTCTCTGAGCAGCACAAACCTTGGTATTACCATTTCCAGAAACACAAGAAACCCACCAATGACTTGCAGCAGAGGAGCTGTGGCAGGCAGCAGAGAAATAAAAGCAGCACTGAAGAGAAGCAGTACTCATACCAGACATAACTTGGGGTGTTCCTCAGGAAATCCCTTCTCCAAAGAAAGGTGGAAGGGAGAAACTGAAGGATTAAAGGCATAGGGAAAATGCTTCCTCAGGAGAGCAGAGCTTGGGCTTAATTGCAATTAAATATATTTCAGGCTGATACCCAATCTCTTCCCAGCTGGTCTTCAGTAATTGCTGTCAAGGGGGGAAAGGGAACAAGCAAGGCACAATACCATGGAGCTAGGCAAGGGCTCCATCCCCACAGGGCCATTGAGGCTGGCCCTTAGGTGAGGGGCAGGGGGAAGGAGGGCTCAGGATGCAGGGGCAGGGGATGAGTGGCCTGTGCCTGAGGCACTGCCTGCAGTGACCATCTGAAATGGCTTTGGAGAGAAGCAAGTCCTAGAGAAAACCGGAGCTCCAGCCACAAGGAAGTTTCTCTGGAATGCTCTGAAAACTGTTTATTTTCCACATTCATATATGGCCTTTTAGTTGAATCACGACTGAGTAACCCTGCTAAGTATTGTGTGGGGTTTATTGTTTCAGTGCTAAATGAGGACTTCCATTGGAGCAGTTTAGAAGTAGAGTGGATGAATCCCATGACCTTTTCCTTATATATTACAATAGTCTCATAAAGGACAGAGGTTATGTAAGATCCCATGGGAAATCTGGTAGAGGTGTCAGGCAGAAACTGTTTATCCAAGTAATTATTTCAGAATAGAACCACCTGAGTAAGGCAGGCAGGGTTTCTGTGGGATGCTGGCTTCTGCACAAGGACAAGTTTGTTTTATAAACATTGTTCCACACCCAAATCCTGCTGCAATGAGCTGCTTCAGAACAGCCCTAATTATTGATGGACTAGAACCAAAAGAAAGCCAGAGTAAACTTCAGATAAGTCCTGATAACACTCTTAGTTATCAGCAAGGTTATGCCTTGTGTAACCAACTAATTCCAGAAAGAAGTTCTGGGGCAGATATGATTTATTTCTAACATGAGATTAGAAGCTCCTGAATGCTCACTTTTATTCCAGCTGGCTGAGTTGCATCAAGGAGAAAAATATTTATTTATGGGCTGTGATAAGAGCTGCTACACTGGGGTTCCCTGACAAGTCATAATGCCCTCTCTCTCTGAGCTCACTTCTTAGCCTATACGGACGTTAAAGACCACTCCAGTTGCCCCCTGCACATTAAGGGGAGGAACTTCTCTCATTTAATTGGAGAATACTGCCCACTTCTTCAGGTGCCTGACACACAAGTCCATCTTAGAGCTGGGCAGCTAAGGACCACTAACCCAGGTCAGTTGATGGAGAGCATGTAACCAAACCACGAAGGCTTCACTGATGCTCCTCTCACCTCCTGCTTCAAAAGGCAAGCACCTCTTTGGGAAGCCTACCTTAATCTGCTTCCTGATATAAGAACAATTGTAATAAAAGTCTTGTACCAGAATAAATGCCAAGATGGAAAAATTATATGGGAAAAAAATCTCTCAGTGTACGTTATTAAGAGTGTAAATTCACTCCTTCTGGGGCAACTGCCCAGGAGCTGTTAGGGTGTTTTGATGACACTGTTGATTATGACCAGCTCCTTGTGGTCACTGCAGAAGGAACAAGTCCAGAAGAAAGACTTAAAATATTGCTTCATTTTAATTGCATCAGATGAAAGCAAAAAACAACAAAAAAAATTCCAAGGTCCACTGCAGATAGCAGCAGTGAGAAGAGTTTGGGCAGAACTTTGATCCTGATGTGGCATGTCACAAGACTGAGGTATGTGTTTGCTGCTGCCCCAGTCCAGAGCTGTTCTGGTTTTTGTGAGGTCACTGGCACCTTAAGGAAAAGGTGCAGCTGAGAAAGTCCCCTCCCTACCTTCCAACAGGTCTGTGACACAGCCCCAAGGCCACCTGGCCTCAGAGGGAGGCTTGAACTTGCCAAGTGGTTTCCTTGACCGATCCCAAAGGTTCAGGTAGTTCTGATACTCAAGTGAAGCAGCTGCAATTAGCACACTTTCAGAGAAGAAACAGGAACTAGGGGGTGGCATGCTGCTTCTGTAGCTGTATAAATCAGCACTAAATCTGGCCTGCAGTTTGCCATTTCTCTGACCTCAGTGCTCTCAGGGATGAATTTGATCTGCTGCCTAGAGAATCCTCTCCTGACTACTCCAGCACAACATTACAAATAAAAATCTAATTAAACAGAGTCCATCGTGGCACTAATCAGAGCAACAGCTGACCAGGCTCTAATGAAGCACATGCATAGCAAAGGCTTGCAATAAAGCAAGGGAAGTTCGAGATACACACACACACACACATATATATATATCTGTGGGTTGATGCGGGGGTGAGTGCCTCCATCCATGTGTGTCTGTGTGTAACACACGTGGTGGTGCCCAACTCACTGCCAGGGGTTATTCTGGAGCCTGGGAAAAGCTCGGTGCTTGCACTGTGCCAATACTGCCCTGGAAAGGAAGCAACTGTGAGGGCATTTACCTCTCGGGGGAAGATACAAAGACCCCTTGGCTTCCCCAGCCTTATTGAATGTGTCCACTGGATCAAGAGACATTAGAGAAGCTGGAAGTGGACTGACCTGCTCACAGGTTTGTGTTTGGTGAAGAGCTGCCAGGATGGCATTTGGCCAACACAAGTGTTGCAGCTTCTGCTTGGAACCCCTGAACACCAGCACAGCCCCTGCCCTGGCCAGTCACACACTCACTGCAGGGCCAGACACTGCCCAGCACAGCCCCCAGAGCAGGGCCAGACACTGCCCAGCACAGCCCCCAGAGCAGGGCCAGACACTGCCCAGCAGCCTCGCCCGTGTGAGGAAGGGGCTCTGTGCAGCTCAGCTGCATCATCAGACACATAGGGCTCAATCCAAACAGAACTGCTACTGTCCACAGCATGGTACATGGGCCAGATCGTGAGCTCTTTTGGCAGCAGACTGCAATAGAAATGAATTCAAGATGTCCATGTGTGGATGGAGAACTTCTGAAGTTACACTTTTCCTGTGGAGGTCTTTGCCCGAGGAAGCCCAGCCAGCCCCAGCCCCCAGACTCTCCTGAACAGGGATCCTTATACATTGTCTGGGAAGACATTCTGTGCTCTGTGCTGTGATGAGAAGGGTTTCTTCTCTTTAGTATCACTTCTGTCTAGTAATTCATAAGAAATATGGCATTGAGGGTTTCTTTAAGTCTATTTTTTTCTTGAATCTATAATAGTTCTTGGCTTCAACAGCAGATATTATTAACTACTTATTATTCAGAAACAAACCAGCATTCTGACTAACCAATTATCCTAAATCATACTTCAAACAAAACATAACTCAGTAGCATTTATGGAGAAATGTAAGGATAATAACGTTTGGAATATTTATGGGAACCTGGAAATGTTTGAATTATCTTCATTTGTGCACTACAGTAGCATCCAAGCCTTTAATAAAGAAGTCTCTCTAATCCAAACAACTCGTAAGTTAAACAGACAAGAGACAAAGCTGTGGACAGAAAACATAATCCCTCACTTAGAGGTAAATAAATGAGGCACAGAAAGAAATTCTAAAGAAAACTATAGCCAACCTCAGAATCTGGTTTTCCTCCCTGATGCGGTCAGACAGTCCCTTTGGCACAGGCCTATCATGCTTTCCAAACAAATGTCAAATGTAAATACAGTTCCTTACGGCCAGTCTGCATGGCCTGCTCCACAGGCTCTCCTTCACTCAGCACAGATGTAGTTCAGCTGCCACCCTAATTTTCTCTGCCCCTTCAAACACTGTCTCGTGATTTCACACCAAGTACCAATGCTCTTAAAAGCTCAATTTCCAGAGCAAAGTGATCTGAGCTGAATCCCATCTCAAAGCAAGAGGAGCAAAATTCTGTTGTATTTCTAGAGAAATGTTTGAGAACACGATCTCTAATCAGTTCTGTAGTCAAGAGGTACCAAGGTATCATGTTATTTTGAAGGCCACATGCCTTTACAGGCTCAGCATCTTCTGGTGCCCGGGGAGTGGGGTGGCAGCCCCGCACCAGCCCTGACCCTGCGGGCATCCTGACGAGTTTTCGCTGTGCCGAATGACCTTGGCTATGCCCTGTGCAGCTCCTCCTGGAAAGCTGGGATCGCTTTGGCTCGTTGCTGTACGCTCGTGCCTGGAGAGAAAGGCCTGGGAGCGCAGGGAGGGGGAGGAAACCCGAACCCCTTCCCCAAACCCAAAATCCTTCACCAACCCCAAATCCCGGGGAAGGCGCGGGCGCCTGCCGGCTGTGCGGCGCCCTCTGGCGGGCACGCGCTGCACCGCGCACCTGGGCACGCGCGGCTCCGCGCACCTGGGCACGCGCGGCTCCGCACACCTGGGCACGCGCTGCACCGCACACCTGGGCACGCGCGGCACCGCGCACCTGGGCACGCGCGGCTCCGCACACCTGGGCACGCGC
>VZRR01004793.1:107000-125136 GCA_013398015.1 Oreocharis arfaki | reverse complement strand
CCCGATCCCGATCCCGATCCCGGCGGCTCCCGGCGGGGTCCTGGCGCTCGCCGGTGGCTCTCCGTGTTCCGCACGAAGGCAGACTCGGAGGCCAGAGCGGAGAAAAGCAGCTCCTTCGGCCTGCCGTAACCCCTCACGGGAGTGTTTGCAGGGCGACCCGCAGTTTGGCCCGGGTTTGGATGGGAGATTCCTGCAGCGCTACCACTCTGCATCGTATCAGTCCTTTGCTTCGTGCTGCAGGTAGAATTTGTCAGCTTTAGAGAAGGAGAATGAGCTAGGTGGGATTTTCTGTCTCATCGGGGTGCTGTGCTCTCGTCAGTGGGGAGCTGCTTGTGTACACTGCACACAACAGCACCGAGCATGAAGGAGCTCTGCCGAGGCCGAGAGACAAACCTGGGACTTCTTTTGTTTCTCCTGCTTTAATTAGGAAAGAGCCAATGCATGAAACACAAGGAGTGCCAGAAAACCAAATAAATGTAAGCCTTTGATGCTTTCTTTCCCTGAATACACACCTCTGTCAGCTCTTTAGTCTCTCATCCCTTCAGAGGCTAAAGGTCAGTGGGGCCCCCTGCGAACTACTGCCCTGGGAGAGGAGAGGAAGGAAATGACACATTAGCTCGGCTTTCTAGGCCTGTCTTGATACCCTTGTGTGAGTCACCGGAGCGTGACGGCAGCGGCTGGAGAATGGCATCCATCAAGACTTGGTTTCCTCTCCTGAAGCTGCTCACGTGATATCTGCAGCCGTGTTTCCCTGGGCCTGTGAACAATCCTGCGGCTCTTCGGTGGGGCTGCACTGGAGACTCCTTCTACTGAGAAGTGTCAAGAGAGTTCCAGCTAAAGCTGCTTATTTTCATCACTTCTGGGAAGGCCAGTCTGGCTCCCGGCTTAAGGAAGAGTGGAAAAACTGCTCTTCCAGCAAGTACTGAGGAATTGCTTTCTGAAATTGTCCCAAACACAATGAAGCCACCAGTCACCACTTCACAGGCTTCCAGCTTTGTGACAGCTTTGTCACACACAGATGACATTTTGTTAGAACGGAGGTTTTGTCGCAATTTCAACATCTCAAAGTTTTGTTTTGCTCCCCATCCCCAATGCGAGCCTTGCAAACACCATCTCTCACTGCTCCAAAGCTAACAACTCCTTTTCCAGCACAGCAGATGTGGGAAAGCTGGATTTAAGATGCAGTTAACTTGATTCCACTTCCATCTCTGTGATCACCTTCCTGTTTCATATACCCTTAACCTCGTGGTGCCTCAGTTCCAATACTGTCCCACTACCTTATGTATGACCTGTTAAATACCTGCACACTTTTTAATTTTTTTTTTCTGGAGTCATGAAGAATGTTCTTGTTTTTTGTTATTAAAGTGAAATCTGAGGATAACGTGAAACCATGTGACTCCTGGCAATGGGGTTTTTAAGTGGAAACACTGCAGCATTGACTGCAAGCGTGGAGCTCAGGACTCCCATTCTGACACCACCCCTCCCTGGACCACGAAGGAAATGTCCAGTAGCTGCTACAGGAACAACGGGTTTGTTGCTTTTCAAGGGATATCATCACTTAGATTCTGGTATCAAACACTTCCCAGGGATGGAAAGTTACAGCTCTGGTAAGGAAGGAGGGATAGGAGGAGGCAGTGGTATAGCTGGCAGGGTAGGAATGCAGGGTCTCCTGGGACACAGATAATGCTGTGTTTCACCCTGTGTTTCACCTGGGACAAGGGGCCTCTTCCTTGTTGACAAAGTGACCTCAGGCTCACAACATCACACCCAGCATTCATCTTTCAGAGGTCTCCTTAAGGGAGTGCATTTGGGAGGGGCTGTACTGGGCAGTGCTCACGGTCAGGAAAGCAGCTCCAGGAATAGCAGGTAGGAAATGGTGTCGCGAGCCCACACGCAAGCCAGGGGCTATTCTTAGGAGGAAGCCTAAACCGGAAATTCAACAGGGAATGTTTTCAGACTTGTTTCTGTTACAGAGATGAAGACAGTTAAGTGAGCACTGCCTGAGTTTACAGCGTCACCTGAAACACCTGAGGGTGCCAAAGAGGCTTTTTCGGTGCAGGACAGGAAAATGCATGAGACAGGGAGGCGACCTTGGGTGACGTGCACCGAGAGTCAGGACAAACAGGGCCTGAGCACCTGTGCCTTGGATGTTCTCCCCTTGCATTTACTCCTGCATGTCATGACTCTCATGGCCTTGCTAATAACACATCTAAGCATCACCTGCTTTGACACCAAGACACCTTTGGGAGCTGGAGAAGTTCTGGAATATATCTGAAACACAGAGGAGCTGGGGACCTTACCCTGAGTCACACATGGAGCGTCACAGCAGAGATGTAAGCATAGCTTTGCTTGGTTAAAACTGCATTATGGAGGTGTGCATTTTCCTTAAATGCAGAAGAAATGAAGCTGCCTGCTGGAAAGAGAAGGCAGCATTTTAATGATGTCTTGTTTCTAAGCAAATGTGCCAAGTATTTGGTAACCCTTAACTTATGAATTCAGAAAAAGAACGAACAAGACTAGCTAAACTACTTTATCTACTAATAAAATGTCAAGACCTATGTAAGACAGTGCTCTCCTGTACTCCTTGGCCTTTTTAGTGAGGAGCAGTAGTGGTCTCCACCATTTTCTTTATTCCTTAGAACTTTTGTTTCTGTTCTTGTGCTCAAGACTTGCTTGCTGGGCCAGAGAGACCTGCTGTGTCTGCTGGAGGTCAGTTTCTTTAAATAAAAAAGTAATCCAGATCAATGCAGGATTACAAGGCATGAAATCTCCTCACGGCTAAGCAGGGTCAGTGTTCTTGGATGGCAAAACTGCCCTGAAGTTATAGTTTGCAATATAATACCTGGTTCCTTGCTGGCTGCTGTGTTCCCTTCCCAGCAATGAGCCTTCCCCAGCACTGTTTGGTGTTGGACTCGCCACAGACCACGGTCCAGCCACGGGGATGTGCTCCACATCCCCCAGGATGCGGCAGCCACAGCCTAGGGCCCGCTCAGACTGAGCTCAGGAGGAGATGGCTCAGCCTCGACTTGCTGAGCCCTCCAGAGAATCTGAGGTCTTCCTGGGTGCCCAAAGGTCAGCTGAGCATGCTGAGGGGGTTTCACTGCAGGATGCCCCGGGGTGCCACAGATCTCTGGCTCCACAGGAAAGGAGAGATGCCAAGGGCGCCTGGGGGCTCTGTCCACAAGACAAGTGTCCATTGTGGCTGCTCAATGACACATCTGCCTGCTACAAATAGACTCCTGCAGAGCCCTGCATGCACTGACAGCTGGCCACCAGCCTGAAGTGACTTCAAAGAGCTGAGCTGGGCTCAAGAGGTCCAACATCCTCTTCCTGTGAGCTCGCACAACACCTGGGCTTAAGCAGCAGCCACCCCCAGGAGCTCCTTTTCCTGAGCAGGGATGCTCTGACCTACACATCAGGGGCTCAAGACAAAGCTGTGCCAAGAACATCAAAGTCAACTTCTACTGGCAACTGAACCTTTGAGGAAAGTAGGATATTGCTATGTGGGACATTAGCAATGATTTTAGAATAGCTGTGTTTAAAATAAAAATAACAACTTCAACAACAGGAAGCAAGGAAGGGAAAGACCTGAAACCAAAGTTCTCCAACAGAGACTACGTTACTGCACAGGACTGCAGTAATAAGACCCAATTCTGTAAAACAGCCACCTGAAACAGTATTTCATCAGGGATTGTTACTGTGTAGTTGAGAAGGTCAGAGGTCACCCCTCACATTTACGTCCCCATTTCAGCTCTAGCTAGTGGTGGACTGGGTAGGTGGAGGGATGGGTACCATTCCCTTCAGATTGCTCTTAATCACCTGGAATACGTTTAACTTCATCATGCCCACAACCAGAAACCATACCCTCTCACAAGCTGTGAGAGAAAGTAGATGACAAAGATTTATGCAGTGAGTCTGTTAAGAAAGTATACACACCTCTGCTACTTTATAACACACGCAAGATGGATTGTAAATGTTTTGGGGCAAGAATAATTTTCTTATTCTAGATCTATATTCCTTAGTGACTCAAACAGTGGGGAAGCAGACCATGACTGAGGCTGCCAGGGCAAAGACATGGATAAATGCATAGCACAGTGAAGAGCAGAACATTTAGGTTCATAAATGATAGGTCCACAGAAGATGCAAGAGGCTTGTGCAAGCAGGGCTGGATGTGAAGAGAGCAGCTTGCATTCGCCCTCAGTGTAAGTATTCCTTGTGCATGAAACAGCCCCTGGGCACAAGGGGCAAGAGGACAGGGAGCAGAAGGGGGCTGGCTCTCAGCGTGGTTATGCTGCTGTTATTCTACAGGATTGCTCTTGATTTACGTGCATCTAAAGCAAGCAGGTCCCTTATCTGTGCTGCCCGCGGCTCAGTTAAAGAGCAGAAGGATCTGTCTCTATGCTGTGTTTCACAGAAATCACATCCGTGACTCCCTCTCTCGAACGCGGCGGCTCGGACCAGGGGAGCACCAGCGTGTGAAGTTAATCTAACGAAAATTAATCTAACGAAAACAGCTGTCTCCGGCAGGATTACCGATTTTCATTGCCTGCGATGCTCAGCAGCTCCCGCGGGAGCCCCGGCCCCGCTCCCCGGCCCGGCCCGGCGGCTGCAGAGGGCACCACAGCGCCGGGCAGGTGCCGCTGCAGCCTGGGCTGCGAGGGGACAGCGGACAGCCCAGCCCCGGCCGCAGCGTCCAGAGAGGGCTGGGCAGCCTTCGCGGAGCCCCCCAGTGCTGTTACGGGGTACCCCAAGCCCTGCCACGGGAGCCCCCAGTGCTGTTACGAAACGCTGCCTCAGCCTCGGGACCATCTGGCATCGCTGCTGCTGCGGTACCAGAGCCGGTGCCACCGTGCCAGGAGGAGAGCAGGGATTTACAGCCCCGGGGGACCGGCTTCATCTGGGTAGTGGCTGCACGCCAAAACAAGTAGCAATAAACACATTAGCCCAACCAGCTCAGTTTGTTTCTTAAGTAATTTCCCGGACTGGGAGAAAACGCAGAATTGCACAATGTTCCTGGGTAGCTGTTTTCTCCCTCTTGTGTCAGCTCAAGGCACAGGGGATGTCACTAAAAGTGGCATAAAACGCTGAGTTTGAGGCGTGACCATGTCCTTCAGTTGCTGATAAATTCAGTGAGTCTGCATCCCTCTCTGGCTCGCCAGAGGATGCTCTCCATGTAATAGGGGAGAATGGCATAAAAATCATGCCTTGCTTTGGGCAGAAACAGCACTGGTTTAGAAACAAGGCAACTGGGAGCTTTTGCAAGACTTTATGAGACACTGGATGAAGTCGACAGGGAACAGGAAATAAGCACTACTCTATCTTTAACATCAGTGTTCCATGTCTGCAGCCTTTATAGCGAGCTGGCATCTGAAACTCCTATTACAGCACAGAAGTGTTCACACTCCTTTATCCCAGCATCTTTAAACAGCTTCATTCTGTGTGAAAATCGGTGACCGTTTTACTGTGGGTTCCCAGTGGTAAGATCTCAGCCCTGCACAACCCAAACATGTCAATATTCCAAATTTTCACATGAGTTTAGCAGACAAGATCCTTCATTCCCAGTGACAGAAAAGGACTGCGTTTTCCCTGTGACTTCATCATCTGCTCTCTTCCTGACATCACTGCAGAACAGTTATCTGAGCAACTCGATAAGCCCTCCAGGGCTGGGTTGTTAGGGTTTATTTTCTCCACTTTTAAATCGGTAAGAACTCTATTGTTGCTACAGATAAGCAGCCATTTGGGGTTATTTGAGTGCAAGCTGCAGATAAGAGAGTGTCTCCTGAAGGCTTTTGTTGTCTCTTTCTGCCAGTGTCTTTTTGTTCCTCCTATCTTTATGTATAAGTTCTGTGAGGTTGTTCCGTGTGCGAGGGAAAGTACAGCGATCACAACTGCTTCCACAAGTGGTTGGGGAATCTGTACTGCCCTTGGGACCCCCAGCCTCAATTTGCACCTCTCACTTCCACGTGTGAGCTGGCACAGCCCTCCCCCTGCAATAACTCAACCTTTCCCAGAACTCCTGCAGTGAAGGCTGAGGGCTGGGCAGGTTCTTTACCGGCAAAAGCTTCTCTTCTAAAGATGTTTGAGAACCAGGATCCTTCCACGAGGAAAATGGGTCCAGCTCTAAGAGCCCTGGAAAACACTGATTCTACGAGTTTGCAGCAAGATCCATGGGAAGAACACACATTCTGTGTGCTGAAGTAAATGGATATGGAGTCCGGGATTTAGCAAAGATAAAAGGGATTCAATTTCAGTTATAAGAACGAAATAGTACTGCAAGCTGGAGAGGAAGTTCTAGCCAGCCAGCCAGGATTGGTCCAGCAGGATCTGATTCCTAGGATTCAGCCTCGTAGCCCGTCACTGCACTCGTGAGTGCCATAGGCCATTAGAACTTATCACCTGAATCACATATTCCACAGCCCAGGTCAGGAGGATTTAATGTGCAAATCACTTGGTTTTTTCCTCTTCACCAAATAATTTCAATCACAAAACTGGTATGAAGAGCTGACCTACAAACACTGTTTCCATGTGCAGATAAGCTTCTGTTGGAGTTGCAGCATGCTACTCTGCCTTTCATCTCAGTTTTTGCAGCTCTCAAGAACAGCAGGGAGGTGTCCTGACCATCCAGCACACATCTGCAGAGCCCAAGCCAGAACCTTCTCCTGTGACACCCTGACTGCATTCCTGTTTTTTGGTATCACAGCCCCAGGTAATAATCAGAAGGGAGTGCCCAGTCACGTGAGGGATGAGCCAGTCCAGCCTGTTTCCTGATTTTCAGGGTCAAAAATTTCTTATATCATTCCACACTTACAGAGCATTTCCCAGATGGAACAGCTGCAGTCCACTTTTCAGCTCTGCCAGTAGCCCACAGCTTCAGGCAGACACTTTCCTCTCTGCCTTTCCGGGTCCTGCAAGACTTTGAACAGCACTCACGTCTAAAGGCAGGTTTAGAGTTTGCCTACTGGGACCTCTAAAAAGTTCTCTAAATAGGAGTCACCATGATGAATTACTCCTAATAAAATAACCAACCTTCTCCAAAACCTTGTGAAAGAGACAGTTAAGTAAGCTCCATCAGAGCCAGTTTGCAAGACCACAAGATCACCTGTGAGACATGCCCAGAGCTACATGTGGCACGCAAGGAGGAGGCAGCCAGTTCTGCCTTCCTCTGCTGCTGCCGTGCTGTCCTCTCCAGAGCACGCTGCCTCCACACCCAGCCTTTGGCAGCAGAGCCTCATTCTCCTCAGAGTCCTGTTTTCTTCGCCTCTATATATTGTAGATTTTGCTTCTTTAAAACATGCAGGAAGAGGCACCTGAGCTGCACCCGTCTCTGAGGGGCCGATCCTTGTTCCAGGTTACTGCACCACTTACTAACCCTGCCTTGCATCGTGGTGGGGCTGTCTTAACACATCTGTAATGATAAATCCAGCCTAGAAAATAGATACCCTTGGGAAAAAAAATCCAAACCTAGCAGGTGTTCACTATTTCTGCATCTCCTGGTAGTCTTACTATTTCATCTTGTGGTGTCTTTTTGATGTCTCTGCGTGTAACTACCTCAATCCACACACCTTAGAAGCACCTATTAAAAAGAAGGGGTTGAATACAAACACTGTGTGCAGCAGATGTGCATTGGGATGACTCAGCTCAGTGTCACCCCTCTCCATTATTCACAAGCTCCTATCAGTCTGCTCTCAGCAGGGATGCCGTATGTGGGATTTAAGGACAAAAGGAAACAAGAACCAAAGTCAGGTTTCCCTGGCAGCACGGTTTATGTGCTTTCCTAATGTGCTGCTTTATCTGTCTAATAGAATAGCAATAGCTGCTGCAGAAGAGAAACATAAATTATGCCTTAATTAGGCAGGTTTTGGCTGCTTTTCTTGTGTCCCCAGTGAGGCAAGGCTGTGCCATTCTAACTCCATCCATTTAGGAAAAAAACCCATGTACACGTAGAACCCTAGACCCCTGGGAATATTCCATACGGCACACAAGCCTCTAGCACACCCAGCACACTGCAGTCCATGTGGGGATTTTTCACTTGCTCAAGGTGCAACCCTCTGTGTTCTTTTCTCAGCTCAGCTGCTAATGCATAACTTTACTTTTCCTTCCCCTCTGTAATTCCCAATTGGTTCTCTGGGAGCAAAGCTACACTGTTTGGGAATGTCAGATTGTGCTGACTACAAGAGCCTGGATAACCTGACTGAGGAAACAAGCAAGCTCCAAACAAAGCATTTCTAATGGCAAAGACATTGCTGACAACCTGTCTTTGGTGTCTAATCAGCAATGAGTTCATGCTACAGCTTGGCACTTCCATCATAAGATTATTTTCCCCAGTCAGGTAGGGATTTAATTATCACTAATACCTTTACCCTTCTGTGACATTTATTTGAAATAAATAAATACTTTATTAGGGAGTCACACAAGCTGCCTGGATGTATGCAGTATTTTCCTACAGGCAGGCAGCACAGCATGTGGAGCAGAACTCTGTGTGCCCCAGCTCTGCTGGGAGCACAGCCCACCCCTACCCACATGCCTCAAGCACCGAGACACTCACTGGTTTGGACTGGGAGCTGTCTGTGCAATGACTAATGCAATCAGAAGCCAATCTGGATTAGTCCCTCTACAGATGACTGCGTGGAAAAAGAAGTGCATTAAGCCTGGCCTGCTAAAAGCTGGGTCGAAATGCTTTGACCACATCACAGTAACAACCCTTAACAAGGCAAAATGTCTCCTGTCAGAGGCTATTCCCAGCCTTCCCCCGCTGCTGCACTAGAGCAAAGCAGCCGGTTTGTTTCCCCAGCACAAGCTGACCTTCTGTGCAGCCAATATCTAAAACACATTGTCTGAGGAGAGGGAGCTGACAGCACCGAATGATGCAATTCCGTGAGCGCACCCGAGCGTTAGCAACGCCGACTGCACCCGTCCTGCTGAGCTGGGAGTCTCGGGGCACTGGCACCGGCACGTTTGGGGTGGGAATTCTTGCAGATTGCTGTGTCCACTGGGCAGAGGGCTGTAGGCAAACTCCACTGGATACTCCCAACAGCTCTCCCCTGTGGCAGAGCGGAGATGTGAGCACAAAAGCACCTGCAGCCCCCAACAACTGGTGACGGTGGAACTCGCCCAGTTTGAAGGATACCAGAGGGGTCAGGATGCGAAGGAAGTACAGGGAGCGTTGCCTGAGCTAAAATTCCCAGCCTTGCAGCACAAGTGAACAGCGCGTTATTTTGAAGACATCTAGGACAGCCAACAACTGCTGACATCTCATTTTTAAATGAAAATCTCATTTTTTAACAGAAATACAGAATGGAAAAGGACCACATGGGTTCCTTCATAGCTTGAACATCTACATAAAATTATTAGCAACTCTTAACATCCTGATTATCCTTCATGAAAACACTTGGATGCTTGTGGGTTTGATTGGTATTTCTGATTTCCTATTTTAGATGTGCATTGTTTGGGGTAAATTACAGTGCTTATGGTTTGAGGAGAGATGTTTTGTTTTTAGATGTTTGGTAAAAGATAGGCAATACAATTGAACAAGGCTCTTGATTTTGGAGGAGTTTGCAAAGGGGGTTCATGGATGGATAGGAGCTGGAGGCATTCTATCAAATAGCTCTGACCACAGTCTCATCAAAGGAGCACCACATCAAACATTTAAGTCCAGTATTCTAAGTTCTGACTTCACCAAGCTCGATGAATATGCGGAGTATCTCCACTAAAGCAATGGATTCATGTTTTATTATGCCCATTGCAATGGGCAAAACCTGACCTTTTGAAAAGCATTCTGGGAAGCACAGATGTGGATCCCATCTACCCCTTTCATCTTCTAAGTTTAATTCCCAAGCTCCCTATGGTTTAAATAGACAGATCGGACAGAGGAAACATTCTCATCTCTGGTTCATGGGAGAGGCAGACAGATGAGGTGATTTGCCCATGGCTATACTTTCTAAAAGAGCCAGGAACTGAACCAGACTGGTCCAGTCTCAAAGTCTCAACCACAAGGTCATTATTCCCTGCCTTGAAATGGTTTCCAAAATCATGCACTAAAGTATGGATACAGACTTGAAATTAACTCCGTTCTTATGCAACATTCTGAACACAACCACTTTCCTGCACTGAGCCTTCTGTCCTTACTATGATCAAGCACTCTGGTCTTGTCAAGCAATATTCTCCCTCAGAACCAGCAGGACCTGGACCCTGTGCATGGCAGAAGCAGCAGCCAGGGCCAGCTGCCTATTCCTCAGCCGCTGAATTCTCCCATTTTGCACTCAGAGCAGGGGTAAAATGTACAAGCAGCTGGATCACAGAAAACTAAACTCAAGTATGAGAGAAAGTGGTAAGGGTTTACTTTGTCCCTTCCTGTCCATTTGTCTCCCATGAATGCAGAGGGTTTCCTATTTGGTGCTGTGGGGTAAGAGCCAGAATTTTCAAAACTTTGGCTCAGCTCCTGCCAGCATTCATGTTCTCTTATCTCACTTCCGGTGCAAACTATTTCCAGAGATGGTGTTACTGAGAAAGTCAATGACTGTGATGGAAACTGAGGAAGAAGAGAGAGCAGAAAATCAGGAGACTGAATTCAAATGCTGACAAGAACTGGCCAAGACCATTCTCTCCCCAGACACTCTCAGCAAGATCAGAGTGTGCACTTGTGCAGAACTGGGGCAGCTGAGCCCTACCACGCTCGCAGCTACTGCCAGAAATAGGGTAGTGAGACAGGCTGTGCTTTCTAGTGTTTTCTGTCGAAGGAGTCATGATTCCATGTTTAGGGATATCATACATTATAACCCCAGAACCCAAATGGAGAGTATTTCTACCATGGTATGGTTTCAAAATGAGAAACTCCAGTCAACAGTTAATGTAAAAATTATGCCCATTGGATTTTATAAAGACTTTTACTCTGTTTGAGCAGACTGCAGAATACGTGGCTCACTATTTTCTCTGGCATCATCAGAAAAAGGTTTATCAGCATTTGTTCTTGGTGAGTGGTTTGGGCAGCATCTGTCTCCTGTGTGAGAAGTTAAGCATATGCATGAAGCCTTGGCTCTTTACACTGCCTGAGCCTCCATTTAAAGGAAGCTTTGCACAGTCCTGCACAGAAAATTCGGGCAGCCATTCTACTCCTCACATTCATGCTATGTACGCTATTAGCTGGTTAATTAATGGGTGCACTAAATAGCTGATATATTGTATGGGTGCCATAATCCACAGCCTGAACTGTATGCAGAGTTCAAGCAGCGATTAGGACAGTACATGCCCTTAAAGGTGAGGTGACTTTCAAGAGAAAAAAATAAGTTAGAAATACGTGTTTGCTGAGAACTAAGGTGTACAGAAACAGCCTAAAGGTATTTTAAGGACATTTCTTTTTATGTCTCTTTTACCTGACCAACTCCTGTTGGATGAAAATGGTTTGCTATTTATAACATACCATCAAGTGAAGGCTCCTGGTACAAATGTCTAGTGACTGTATACACCCTAATGGGATGGGAGCATCATTCTGTGCATATGAACAGGACCTTGCTGGCATCTCTTCATGCCACCACAGTCAAGGCAACAAAAAATTTGCAGCTCTCAAGAGCTCACAAATCAAGACACAAACCTTCTTTATGTCACAATTTTGCCCTACAAATTGTCACAGAATAAAAAGGAGTAGTATTTTTTGCTTTGCCTTCAGAGCTAAGACTGCAGATTCTTCCTGCTGCTTTTGTTTTCATTGTAGTCTGACTTGCCCTCTCCCTCCAGGCTTTGTTTTAAAAAACTGCAATCGTCCAGTGGATGCTCTGTCACAGTTTCTCTGTGACCTTCAATATTTTCCTCCTAAACCTGAATCTCAAGCCATTGCGTACCTTGAGACCTGACCCAGATTTACACAGCATGGCACACAGAACCCTTGTTCCCCGGGACTGACACTGACTTGAACAGAGCTCTGCACACAGCTTGTCTTGCAGCTGTGGTCTCTGGAATACAGAACGAAAGGAAAGGGTTAAGTTTTTTAGCTAGTTCTGAAAAATAGGGTGTCACTGTGAGGCAGAATTAAAGTGAGAATGAATCCCGACTGCAGTTCTTTAGGATACACAGTATTTTCCAAAGATCTCATTTTGCATCTTCCCTTCAAAATCCCACTGTCTTTAACATGTATTACAAATATTATACTGTTCTACAGAATTCTCAATAAGCATAATTAAGTAATGTCATGAAATCTAGTAGATCAGAAACCAAGATTCTCCCTTTAAATATGTTTCTCTCCTAAACAACTTAGCACTACTGTAATCACTGTGAACAAAGAAAAACTGCCAGACCCTAATCAGCACGCAGCAGGGATGGGTCATGGACACATTTATCTTTCTTCTCACAAGCCTCCCCTGGATAAAGGAAATGCCCTAATACTCAAGGCATCTTGGACACCAGATGGCTGATTATTAGACATTTTATGAAGAGGAAGGAAGTAAAGAGAAACAGCCTGAATTTTCATGGTACTGTAGGGATAGGGGAAAGGAAGGAGGAACAAGGACTTAATCCAAAACTTACTGACTGGGAAGACACTGATTTCAAAGGCCTTTGAATCGGAAGGAACAAAAGGTCTGCGCTTGCTTTTCTTTCTGCAGATTAATTCTCAACTCATCAAGAGCAAGAATGATTGATAGTTGAATAAAATGTCCTTTCTATTACCATCAATCTAAGGACTTCCTGCTGAGCAATTTTTTCACAGGGGACAGGTTTAAATTTCTAAATATTCTTCATAATGTTGCAAGCTTTTAGACTGTCTGCAGGCTTTTCACAGACCTGGTTTCCAAGAGCCTGACTCAGTAGAGCAGGAGCAGGTTGTGAGGCCAGGAGGAACACCAGAACGCACAAGCAGCTGCATGCAGAATTCCACCTCCAATGAAGGAGTGCCACAGGCAATGCCCATCAGATGCATCAGGACAGTCCCTCCACTCATATCACTTGGCCCAGCCTCTTTTACAGTGTCTCAATGTTTAGAAACCTGTAGAGGTCAGCTCCTTCCATTTTATCCATTGCAGAGTTCTTGGAGCTCTTCTAAAACAGATCTGTCAGTGCATGCAGGCTCTCCCCAGGGACCACTACATAACTGAGAGCTACAAGACACGCACCAGAATGCTTCAGAGAAAGCGATTTCCTGGATGTTTCACAAGTGGAAGACGGCAACAGCTCCTCCCAGGCCCCACCATGCACAGCAGAGGGACACAGCTACATCAAATGTGCAGATGGATCTTGGGAAGAATGCGGATGTCGGACCTAGTGGTCTTTGTGGTGCTGCTCCTCCCATGGAAAGGGATGCGGATTATCCAGCAGGCCCTGTTGATCCCAGGACAGCCTTCTTGCCAGGTATGTAATGAGAGACATAATGTACTGCTTGAGAAATGACTGTGGTCACCCTACTTGGTGAGGCACTGCACACACACATGCGGTGGAAGGGTTGCAGAACTGGAAAGGAGGCCTCCCACAGAACAGGACAAGAGCTGGTGGTAAAATCTCCACACAGAAGTGGCTGCATCAGGAGAAGTTTGGTTTGGGTTTTTTTTTTCCTTTTGCCAGAAAACCTGGCATTGATTCAGAGTTGCTGACAGACGTAGGGCACACGGGTGGGAGGAGTTTGTTCTCATTTTGCTAATCAACGTAACTCCATTGGCAAAGCCCGAGCACAGGACAAGCCTCACGCAGGGCGTGCACAGCAGAGCCTGGACCCGGGGCCTTTCCAAAGGGCTGTCACATCAAACGGATCCGAGCGCACGGGAATAATGGGAGCAGATGATTAACCCGCCCAGCTCCTCTCCTTTATTTAAACACCAAGAAAGGGCTCTGGGGAATGAAGCTAATAGCCATGAGGAGTCCCAGCTCCAGAAACATAATGATGGACCTGGAGCCTTTTCTCACCCAGATGAAAGAGGGGCTGTTGTGCTGCAGTTCACAGCGTGCTAATGACAAACACAACTAAAACCTTCAGCCTGTTTCAGACTCAGGCCTGTAATCTCCTTATGCAATACGCTTGACAAAGCTCTCTTGTGGAATATGAGCCTGCTTTTTCCACCACAGTATATACCCCCTCCCTCACCAGGCTGCGCGCTACTGGACTTGATTAATTTAATTATTTATTAATTATTTTTACTCAGATAGCATTTAACGAAATAAAGTGGTTATTTCGCTGCAAATAAAACAAACATCAGGAAGCTCTGCTTGCAGGGATATGTCTGTCTGAGGGGAAGAGCAGCAGCTCACCTGCTGCACTGTTCTGAGAGGTAAAGCTGACTAATTATTTTTTATTATACCCGTGTTGTTTTGTTAACCAAATATTTGTCTTTTTGCCTCACACATATATCTAATGCCAATATACAAATTGCACAAGGGGATTATGCCAGCATGAGTCAATCTAGGGTGTGTTTATCCTTGGAGAGACATAAGCCTCTGTTTCTAAAGGCGGGTGTTTCTTATCCTTGTCAGACCTATGAATATCTTTTGCCAACAAAATTTGTCACTTTTCACTGTTGGCACGTCTGCTGCTAGAACAAACCCCACGGGCTGGCAGGGCTCCAAGTGGGGTGGGGGCTAATGCCTCTGGGACTGTCATTATTGAGTATTTATATTACAGCAGAGCTTAGAGGCTTCTCGCTGAGATTCAGGCGTTGCCGTGCAAGCAGAGAGTAAAAGACTCTTCCTGCCCCAAACAGTTTATAGTCTAAACAGAAGTGACTGGTGATAAATAGCAGACAAAAAGGCAGCACTATTGCAACACAGCTAATGCTAAAGAAAGACTGCAAAACCCATGAGATTACTCTAAAAATAAATGTTGTGGGTTGTATTTGTTTTATAGACAACTAAAATTCTTATGTTCTTAAAGCTAGAAAGTTTCTGGTTGCTGTAACAGCTGCAATTCTTGTTTACTCACGTGACTGCAGAAGGTAAGACGAACACATCACTCTACTCCTCCTCCTTTCAGTCCCACCTAAAAGTTCCTTTCTGTTGAAGGGGAAGTGAGCGGGTGGCTGGTGGTGCTTGGTTGCCAGCTGGGGTTAAACCGCGACACCTGGCCACAGAAAACACTGAGTGAAGCTACACAGTAGTTTCTTGTGCCCTCCACTTCTGGGGCAGAAACTCTCCTAAGATTGCCCAAGCACAACTGTTTTCCCCACCCATGAAAATTATTTTTAAGAACAAGAGTAGTGTTTAATTTTCACGTCTCTTCCTCCATCACTGTCAGCATACAGTTCAGTTTCCTGTATCTATCCCTGACTCACTGGGATCCACCACTGCCAAACCTGTGGATTTGCTGGTTCATCTCTTGCATTTGACTGTGCCATTTGACACAGACAGCTGAGCAGGAAAAAGTCCATGGAAGAAGTGGACCTACACTAAATTTTTTCTTAAAGGTGCAGGTCATGTCTTATACTTGTGTGAACTGGTTTGGCTCAGTTGCAGGCGATGGAGGTATCTAAACCGGGGAATGGTGAGGATTTGTTCCGGGAACACCATCTCACCATCCCCACTTTCTCTGTATATCCTAACAAGAATATCCAGCAGCAGGTTTAAAAATAGGACTTAAGTTTCTCAGCTTCCCAGCAGAGGAGCATGCCAGAGCTACTGTGTATTCCTGTGCTGTGCCGGGGAGAGGAATACTCCTATGGCTGTGTAGGAGGAAGCCTTTGAGGGGAAAATCACCGATAATAAAGGCCTCTTTTATCTGAAATACCTAACATTTCAGCTCTTCAAATCCCAACACTGCATCTTCTTAAAACAGGTCTCTATTATGTGTTAAACACATCAAATAGAGTAATTCAGTCTCATCATCTAAATTCAGTGTTGTGATAGCTGAAAGAAATTGGGGCAAGCTAGCTAAAAAGGTAATAGAGGCTTTTCATACAGGCAGCATGTGAAATGCATCAGTACTTCTCTTTCTTCAGGAATAAAAGAAAGGTCTTTTTTCCCCCAGTGAGCTTATGTTACTGAGTCCAAGATCATTGCTATGGTCTACAGGCCAGGACTTCCAGGGGCACTTAGCAAGGTTAGGGCTTTATCGAGGTAGCTAGAACCTGATCTGTGTGGGCAAGAGAGATGGGGGACAGCGGGGAAGAGAAATCCCCTCAATCCTTAGGCCAGCGGCTTAACCAAGGACTTAGCAGTTTTCTCTGATCCAGTTAAGGCATTCCACATTTTATGGTTGTTTTCAAAACTATTTTTTTTTAACAGTGGCAAAAAAGGCCACTGTACAATTCACACTGGAATGAAGTTGACAGTGTGGGTATGGTTCACTCAATTCAAGAAAAAAGCAGTTGTTTTCCTCTAGAGAATGCAGTTCTTACATCCACCCCACACAAACTGTACATTAAAAGAAAAATCCTAACAAGTGCATCAATAAATGTGTAAAGTACAATATGAAATACGTAACTTCTGGAAATCTCTGGGAAAACAGTACATTTTGTGTGCTCTCACGGTCCTTCTAGTGTGGCCCAGCCATGGTATCTCTCTTTTCAAAGCCTCTGATAAGCAGTGCTTTTACCCCCTCTCCTTATAGACAGAGAGCTGTGCTTCCAGACAGCTTGAACTACCAGGACTGCACACAAAGTCGGTGGTGGAAGAGCAGCCTGAGCTCCTGGGAAGGCGCCAGCCCCGCAACCTGCGAGGCAGCAGCGATGCTGAGCAGGGATGGACGCACAGGCAGTGTTGAGTCAGCACATTTTTCCTGCAGGCCCAAGGGCAGCCCTGTGTGCTGGGACTGGAACGCTGCCCACGGATGGCAGCCGGGTAATGAGGCCGGCACTCCCAGCACACAAACACTGCAGGGAATGCCAAGTATCTTGCGATGCACGGCCCACAGTTTTCCTAGGTTGCTTTCTTATGCAACGCACTCGGCCTCTTGTCTAGAAGCAAACGGATATTCTCAGGTGGGCACGCAGAGAATGTCTACAAGAACGATATCTTGTTAATAACGTTCCTGAGTTCCACAGTCACCTGCATTTGAGGATTTCAACCTGTCAGAGCTCTAGAAAATATAATTTCCAGTGCTAAGCTTCCAGTGCTCCTGAGAGCAGACGGGGTAGATAAAGGCTTTTTCACAAGGTCAGAAATATGGAGGCAATAAGCAAAGTTACTTTCCCTAAACCACAGGACTCATCAGATGGCAAACTAATTAAACTCTAATCCAGCAAAGCCCTTACTGCGCATGAAATTTACAGCATGTGAATAATGACAATGAAATCAAATACTTAACCTGACCCACATTCTCAAGAAAATTACTAAACAGCATATGCCACACTACTTGATGCAAATCCACACAAACTAATGTGGATACCAGTATTTATCTAACCATGAGAAAAACAGCTCAGTGTCAGCTGCTTTGCCCTGCTCCACTGCCTCATGTCCTAAATTCATAGTTTTGGTGTTGTGTTGTTTTTTTTTTTTTCCAGGAATCTCCCTTTTGTATTGCCACACGTGGCTCAGACGTCATTTAAGCTTTTAAAACCTGGTATCAATTTAGTGCAAATTAAGGAGGCTGTGTTCTGTCCGCAAGGTACAACCTAACCGCCTCTCTGGATCCCTCATGTCAGATGAACAGTCCTAATTCTAATAACTGGGAGATGAGTGGCTCCTGCACTGACAGATCAGCTTTGTGTGAGTCCATCAGAAAGGCTGGCTGTGAAACCAAATGCAATGCAGTTACCTGGACTATTTTTCTCACATCTCCATTGTGAAAGCTTAAACCACAGCGATTCCACAAGGCCATCATAAAGTGCCCTCCTACTCATGATATGGATGAACCCACACACCTACTGCACTCAAAGCTTATATTCACTAAAATATGTTTATCATAACGCCCGCTCACACCTGCCCTGGGCTGGGCAGGTCTTGCTTTTTCCAGGGGCGCGGAGCGGAGCCGGCAGCGGGCTCCTCGGGGCGAGCTGCAAGCCCTGACATACCTGAGGGGAGGCTGCCAGGGCGGTGAGGGGCTGAGGCGGGCGCGGAGAGGGGAGAAGGGAGAGGGAGGCGGCGAGGCGGGAACTGAGGAGCCGAGGCGGGCCCTGAGGGGGGAGGCGGGAAATGAGGCGTGAGGGACACGCTGAGGGGAGCGCCCCGGGGCCGCGGCGGGCGCTGAGGGCGGCGGGGGCGGAGCGGGCGCGCTCGCGGAGCCCGGCGG
>VZRR01004793.1:325-106654 GCA_013398015.1 Oreocharis arfaki | reverse complement strand
GCCGCGGAGCTGTCAGCGGGCTCGGTGCTCCCGGCGCGGCGTGGGGCCCTCGCCATGGAAGCCGCGGAGCGGAGCGCGGTGCCGGCGGAGCGCGGACAGGTGCGGGGCAGCAGCCCCGCGGGTGCCCCGGGCTGTCGGGCGGGTGCGCGGGAGCTCCGTGAGGCCGTGCTCGGCCGCCCCGCCGCGCCCTGGGGCCTGTGCCGGGCTCCCGTGTCCCTGTGGAGCAGGATGCGATGTGAGGCGCGGAGCAGCGCTGACTCGGGGCTCCCTGGCAGGAGGCGCGTCCCCACTCGCTGTCCTGGCGAACTGGGAAGACTCCTTTTTGCCCCAGGTCCTTGGTGTTTGCTTCTGATGATTCCTGCCCTCTGCTCCAGGCCTGTCTCTATCCCTGGCTCAGTTTCACTGATCTAATCTGATCCTCCTTTTCCCTCTGTTGCTGTGGTTCAAGCAGCATCACGGACCGGGCTGGAGAGATGTTTTGCTGCTCAGAAAGCACAAAACATGCACTGGGATGTTGCTCTCAGAGAAGTGCTTAATCTGTACGAAAGTCTGCATAAGTATTTAGAAAGGGAAAGTAGATGTATATTTCCTTAGTTCATTTGACCTTTAGATACTTAAATAACAGTTCCTTTTACCTTCTGTGCAGGTAGTTTTGCTCTAAACAAACAATCCCCTCCTGTCCCTTTCTTTGAGTCAAGTTTGATGTAAATGCTAATGCTTCTCTTCTCTACCTGGTGCTGAGACTGTGGAGGTGGATAGAGCACTGGGCTTTTTTAGGAAGAAAGATCATCACAACACTGTAACTGTAATAAACCTACATGCTGAAAAACCCATCACATGAGAAATGAAGGTTGGGAAGAAAACTGTGAAACAATAGGTGGTAGGTAGCTTTTGGCACAACCTTGTGGAAATCTATCATTCTTCCTTTATTCTTCCTCTGACATTTTTTGTGGTTTTGGTTGGTTGGTTGGTTTGTTTTGTGGGGTGTTTTGTTTTGGTTGGTTCTTCCCCCCAAATTTATAGCTCTGTTCTTCCTCCTGTCACCTCCAAATAGCATTCAAAAGGCTATTCTCTGTGAAACAATATTTGTATAGCCTTTTGGCAGCCCTGCTGCCGGCCTTTTTGATGCCCAAACAATGTCAATCAGCATCATTTCGGAAAATGATCATCACTATTATGCTAGTGGACCTGTTCTAAAAGAAAACCTGTATTCACAAGGTATAAAGGCCTTCTATCATCTTGAGGCTCTTCTTAAAGCAACAAAAGCTGTTTTTGGTGATAGTTCTTGAGTGTGTGCACACAATACTCTTCAGCATTTATCTGTTTAAGCAAACGGGTGCCACATTCACTGATGATCATAAAATTTATGATCAGAAGAAAATCTCTTTGATGTACAGTCCAGTATGTGATTTCTCTGGGAGTTCAACCAAGTGCTGGATCTCTGCCCACAAGCAGAGCTGCGGGCACGGGTACAGACTCCGTGTTCTTTGCACTGTTCGGTTGCATGTACCAAAATACATGTCAGGCATAGCCTGACTCTTGTGCGTGACTGTGCCAGGCTGTGGCTACAAAGCCAGACTGCAGGAGCTTAGGGTCTGTGTTTGCTTCCCCAAGCTGTCATTGCTCATGGTGCACCCTAGGGAGGTGGGCCCAGAGCTGTCTCAGGTACCAGGTGGAGTTCCCGTGCCCTGATTCCCGTGCCAGCAGTGCCGCTGTGGCTCTGTGCCTCTGCCTGTGGGGTCGTGTCAGCACAGACACGAGCTCTGGTCCTGCAGGGAGCTGAGTACTGCTGGGTGGACTGCGTAGGCAGCTCCTGAAGAGTCCAGAGCGGAGCTGGCAGCTGGGAGCTCGGAGATATCCAGGGTCTGCTGTGCTTCCCTGGTGGCCTTGACGAGTCACCAAATGGCTCTGTGGGTCCTAATTAGTGGCTACTGGTGGTGCAGTGCTGCAAGCCACATCTGTACTGTACATCTGTCCTGAACTGCGAGCTCATTTAGGCTGGGGCTGAACCCTCACAGGGCTTTTCTTCTGTGCAAAGACTTCAGAGGAAAAAGTATTATGAAACCTTAGAACCATTAATATAACTGGTGAACTGTGTAGTGAAGCTACAGGACAGACAGCAGTGCATGCTCGTGGCTGTCTCTCATCCCAAGGTGAGCACAGCCCTGAAGTTCTGAAAGTAGTTGAAAGGTGAATGGAATCCACAGCCTAACACAGCAGTGCAAACTCTTCTAAATGCTTGTGTTATTTTTCACATAGACACACTGGTGGTCGTTTCACCAGGGCTTCCCTCTGTGCCTCAGGTGGCTGTCACGTATGGCACATGATTCATCGTCTGTGTGTTGCCAGGTCAAGAACACCAACCTAACCGAGGGCACTTGGGCTCATGCTTAGCTCCCTCCCCGTTTACTGCAATGCTTTAAGTCCTTCCTCATTCCTCCTGCTTGTAAGGTGTTCTCAAAATAAAGCACATGGTAGATAAGGATTTCAAACTGGACCTTGGCAGGTACAGATAAGCCCTCACGGTGGCTCAGAAGTGTGCAGGGAGAACTGAGATACAGGAAGGAGGGGAAAGGAAGGGCTGTGGGAATTGCTTGCAAAGGATGTGTTGAGTGTAATGCATTATGTGAGCTGACCCTGTTTCACGTGTTGGAAGGCCGTTTCTTAGAAGGGCAGGGAGTTTCCCTGTAGTGGAAAGTAGGTTCTGTTAGTTTGGTTATTAGCAGACCGGGTTCTTTGATGCCACAAGGTCTGCTTTGGGATTTTTGAAGTTTTATATGTTCTGCCTGGTAAGTGCTTGAGTGTTTTTCTTTTTACCCAGTGCTAGTCTGTGCTTTCAGTTCTGTCCTAGCAGGTTTACTCACATCTCAAGTTGACTACAAAACTGAAGTGGAAAATAATGGTAATTTTAACCCATATGTAAGAGAGCAAAAAATGTCTTGCCGTGTAGTGAGCATCCAGTGTTGTTCCAAGCATCCTTGGAAGGAAATAGCTCTGCCAGTCTTTACCTTACACTAATCCCTTGTATGACTCAAATTGGTTTTGCAAAATTGGAAGCATATTATTTTTAGCTGTATCTCTTTGTGAAAGCAGTATCTTTCTGGATTCATTTTCCTGGCTAGGAAACTGCTGGTGAGACTAGACATTTGTAGTGAAGCACATCCAACTTCCAACCGCAGCTCAAGCCCGTCTGTTGGAGGTGAGAAGGAGAACACAGTCGCAGGTGCTGGCAGCAGGAAAGGTTCCTGTGGTTTCTCAGCTGGAAACAGCTGGTTTGGTGAGCTGTGAGAATCCCCAGACTAAGTGGGACACCTTCCCAGGCCCCCCACTTCTGACTGCAGCAAAGGTGAGGCAGGACGGCTGAACTGCAAGACCTAGAGTGGGTTTAGACTGCAGATGTATTTTCTTTCTAGCTGGGTTCTTGCCTCAGAAGAGCAGACTACAGTGGCTCTGGCATGGCAGCTGCCTCCAAAGTGGTTATGGTGGGAGTGTTGGGGTGAGGCAGTAGCACACATTCTGAGTTCTGCCTGCTCTTTGGGAAAACTGTCCTCCTGGCTCTCTGGCCAGACTAGATCCATGATAGAGACACTCCTGGCTCTGTGTGCAAAGAGCAGTTTGGCTTCTTCCTCGGGAATGTCTTCTGTTCAGCACCTTCAGCAAACAGATCATAGCCTGACTCCAGCTGTGTCACAAATAAGTCAGTCTACTCTCCACAAATCAGTCGTTCACAGTGGCTGAATGGTACCCCTGGATTAAATCTGTTTGAACTTGCTTTGGCATTATCTCAATTCATTTGAAAATTTGTCTAGAAAAGGCTTATCTTACCAAGCAATCTCAGAGCAGAAACAAACGCTTTGAAAATGGGGGGAGGCATGAGAGGAGAGGAAGAGAGTTTATAATAGTCCACACTTGCAGATTGGAAGTTGGGCATGTGGTATGCATAAGGGAAGGACAACTTTTTGTGTAAGTTGGGAGTAGTGGGAGTAGTGAATGTTTCAGGCCAAACTGCAACCTGTAGCCACATGTTTATGAGCATTGTTCAGCTGAAAAGACTTCCTTTCCCAGCAGGTCTTATGTAAGAGAAGAAGAAAGTCTCTTACTTCATCTTACTTTTTGCATATATGCAACACATTTGTTTTTCTTAAAGCGTCTTGTGTTTTTGTAGGACTCTTTTCTTAAATTTGTGCACTTCTTGTACAAGATAGTCTTCAACAGAGATTCTATTTGACTTGGAAGGAGGGAAGACCATGTATTATTATCTAGTCTGCAGACATCATCTTTCCTTTGTGACAGTTATGATCAGAATTTCCACATCATAATGGAATTTAGCACATCTCCTAGCACTGATTTTATATAAATGTTGACACAAAAACTCAGCAGCTGTGTTTTCACTTACCTGGAGTTCCCAGGACAAGCTCTGGTGAGCAGGTTATCATCAGTGTGAAGATAGGACAAGGGACTCTTCACGTTTCTGTCAAGCTCTGTGTGCTTCTTGCCTTGGGTTGGGTTCCATGGTACACTGACTGGGAAGCAAGAAATGAAATGTCAGAGTAAGGCTCTGTGCTGTCTTTGCCTTTCTAAGGTTGCCTGTGTGCTCCCTGGATTCTGATAACACAGCATTATTCCTGCTCATCCTCCTGGAGCTTGGAGACCCTCCCAGCCCCGGAGCTGCAGTGCAGGAGCTCGGCAGAGCCTGGCTGGGAGCTCTGTCTGTCCGTGCCTGCACACAGCGACAGGAACCCGCAGCCTGCGGTGCCACACAAGCCTCAGTCTCTGCATACAACTTCTGACCTTTGTTGCGTGCACAGAACTGATCTAATCAGGGAAGTAGCCACACTGAGCCCCAGCTGTGTCCAGCTGAACTCTTGGATGTGACCAAGCTTGCCCAGGTCCCACCTGCGCAGAACTTGGGCTGCGACTCCAGTTCGAATGCTGTGAACTGCGTTTTGCCCAAGGAAAGCCCCAATCGGTGTTCCAGCTGCACGCTAGAGACAGATATACAGCTATGAGTCAGCATGGGGTACACAAATTTATCACCTGGTTTGGTCATAAATAGGAACACTTAACAAAGAAGTCATGTGACTTACCAAATTATTTAGGGAATAGTTTCGCTTACAATGATATTTCCAACCGAGACAGTGTAGTCTATCAGATGATTGAGGGATAAACCCTCATCTTTCCTTTAAGGTTAATATTTCCTACCCTTGTTTTCAGCTTAGAGGGATTTTTTTTTTTTTTTTTAAATAAAAGGAAAATGGTAGTGAAAGCAAGCCTGGCTATCTCACACTGTTTGGGGGCTTGGAGAATATATTGGCTGGATTACTGCTGTGGTGAAAGGCACAGGGTGATGTATGGATGATCCTGACTCAGCCAGCTCTCAGACTTCCCTCCCTGCTCATTTCTCACTCCTGTGGAGCAATCCCACACAGTCGACGCTACCAGCAGCACGGAGTTGCCACAGCAGGTGAATCTGGGGGACAGAAGCTCTCTGAATCTGGAAACACACCTGCTCCAAAAGGAACAGGGAGTTCTTCGAACACATGACTTGTGAGCAGTTGTGCATGGAAGTGTCGTGGGCATTCCTGCTTCTTGGTGGGAGTCTGCACCTAGTTAGACTGGCACATGATTAGGGAACAGTTTGGCATTCTGGCTTAGCTTTTCCTGCAGCCAGTCCTCATTGGCATAGCCCCCAGAATCTAGGACAGGATCAGTCCCCAGTTAAACTAGATAAACTCTTGTTGTAAGGTGAGAGGACAACTGGGAAGCACCAAAGTTTACAGGTAGTCACAGAGGTGTTTTGCCTTAAGCCGGAGCTGCACCGAGCTCCTGTGCCACCTACGGATCCCAGAGGCGTGTCCCAGCCAGCCCTGCTCCCACTGCACAGCTCCAAGGACATGAGCTAATCACTTCTGCAGCTGTGGTGTTCACTTGAACCTGTGCTAGGTGACAGTCACCTGTTCTGTGCCTTGGCTCCCTGTCCTCATTGTAAACCTGCTTTTTGCACGACCTGTTTAAAATGACCCTG
Organism: Oreocharis arfaki; assembly: GCA_013398015.1. Classification (NCBI taxonomy): domain Eukaryota; kingdom Metazoa; phylum Chordata; class Aves; order Passeriformes; family Paramythiidae; genus Oreocharis; species Oreocharis arfaki. The sequence goes on along the minus strand of VZRR01004793.1, from coordinate 100,629 downwards.
GAGCATTCCTGAGCTGGAAACTCAAACCTTAGCTTAGGCCCTGCTCTTGGGGCTTGAGGGAATCACAGCTCAGGCTGATCACAGGTGTCTGGTGTTCATCCTGCTCTACGTGCAGCACAGGGGGCTGAAGTCTGAGCTGTTGGGGTTGGAGGTAGATGGAAGATCCAAATCTCATTGGACTTACGCACCTGAGCTCAAGACTATTCAAAGTCTGTGTTTAATGGTAAAATACAGTTGTCATTTGTCTGTATTCCAAAGTGAGCAGAGGCCAGGTCTCTCATTCCTTTTCTGCCTAGTGACAACTTCCAGCCGGTTCTGTGTGCATGTTGGGGAAGCAGGGAAGGATCACAGGACACTTAAGCAGCAGAGTGAGGAATCCCGCTTTGGTCGGGGCTACGGAGTGCCCCTGATAGGATGATTAGTAGTTATCCCACATGGAAGAGCTCTAATAGCAGAGGCTGTGAGCTCCTCTTTAGAGCAGTAATTAACGTGGCACTGAGGAATGCTGCTGGGATGCAGCAGATCCAGGCTCTGATCTGGTCTGATCTGATCTGATGCTGCCAGAACAGGTCGTTGACCCCAGTGTTCAGCACGCAGCCAGGAGCCTCGGGGCTGGGGCCTTGGAAATCTTCAGAAGCATTTTGCAATCAGTTTAGCACCCTCCTGCCCAGTTCTGCTCTCCTTACGTGCTTTTAAAACGTGGGTTTGTTGATTTATCAAAGAACTTTCACTTCTGTTTGAAGCAATCTAAATTTGGAAAGGAAGTCTTCGGCTCCTCATTGTATGGGTTATTGTTGAGGCCTGCAGGTTCCAGTGTGAGGTTTTATTTTTAGTTATTAATGATGTTGAATAAACTGAAGAGAAGAAATAATTAGTAGGTTTTACAGATTGAGACCTACAGATTGATTTTTGGTCATCACTACTAAAAGACATTGCTAGGGGAGGTAATGGGATTGTCAGTAAGTGCAGTCATGGGGAGACGTGTGTCCATGCTCATCATGCTGCCTACAGTGCTCTTGGAGAACCTCTCCACACCTGGTTCCTACCAATTTTCTAGCAACATTTTTCTTCTTCCAGAACAGCTTTTTCCTTTTGTTTCTAGAGTAAGCTAGAGGACTAAATCCTACTTTAAAATACAGTTACGTAGCTCCTCTGAAATAAGCTGAAGTAGGGAGATTTTATTTTTTAAAGCTTCCTGACTTTTTTATATGTCTCCTTAAAAACTGTTCTTTATCTGCCAAGCAAAACATGTCAGGCCTTTTGTCTTTATGAGCAAAACCGAAACTTTCCACAAAGTAAAACATTTCTTACAAAGTCTTCTGACTTTATTTTCCCATAATTTCTATAGAGACAGGTCTGAGTGGCTCAGGCCAGCATCAGTTAGTAGTATGAAACTCTGAGCGCAGATCAGGTGCAGCTGTTTTTCCCCTCATTTTGGTGAATTCTTGAAGCTATGCCCTTGCCTATCCTCCCTTGTTTTAAGGAAACAATTGACTAAAACCCACGGGTATTGTTCTGAGAAGACTGATCTGCTTGGGGAGTTCTGCACAGGCCTTCAGCCTTCTCCCTTTGGAAGAAGGAAGGTTGCAGGTTTTTCTTTCCTTTTTCCTGTGAAACACAAGGGTGTCCAGAATAGCTCTGGAAGAGCCAATGTGAGCACAAACACCAAAGACTCTTAGCATTTGTTCACACAGCTAAGCTGGGAGAAACCCCAGAGCAGATCTCCAAGGGCTTGTCAGCCCCGTTCGTATTCAGACAGGATATTGTGTGTGTTGAAACTGGTTTGGTCTTGCTTTGTGGGTCAAGTGTAATATTTGTAGAACCACTGGCTGACTGCTAAAGGCCTGATTTAAGCACTGCTGTATTGGTAGCATTTTGTCTGGGTATAACAAGGCAGAGGTTCTGTGGGATGCCTCTCCATGCAGCCTAAATTCCTGAGCCATTTGCAGTCATGGCTAGAGACTGGAGTGGAATCTGTGGAAACTCGTGTTTGGAAGGAGAAAGGAAAGCTGCTGTGATCTGGGTCTGTAGCTATTGCACTGAAACACTGGCTGGGTTTGTGCTGAGACTGCATTTGTAGGAAATGCAGTCCTACTCTGGGAGATGTTTTCTGTGGTGATGCTGAATGCACCTCTGTAGCAGTAATTACCTATTCACCTCTCACTAAGTGGGCCTCATCAGTTCCTACCTGCCAGTCTGTAACTGGAGGGGTAGCTAACTTAGCAAGAGCTAACTGAACACTTCTGCTAGGATGGCATTAATGTTTAGTTTTTAATTCTTGTGGAAACTAAATCTACAACACCATTGTGCTGCCAAGGCAGGTTCCAGTTCCACTGATGTGTTCTTTCCTTATTTTTTTCTACTGTGCTATTCAAATTGCCTCAGTTGCCAAGAATAACTAGTTTGGGGTTTGAGGCGAAGAGCTTTGCAGTGAATGGACACCTGGCAACGTAAGATTTCAAACTGAAGGCAGTGGCAGCCCTGCTGTCAGTGCAGCGAGCAGGGAGTGTTCTGGCAGCAGATGCAGTGGTGGTGCAATCCTGCTCTGAGCTGGAGTCCCTGGGAGTGTCTGGGGGTTCCTTGCAGCTCCTCTCTGCAGTCAGTCCAGCTGCTCTTCTAATGAAGGGGCAGACCCTGCCTCTAGCATTTTACTAACAGATTTTTCAGTGTCCTTTTGAACTGTTGTGCCAAAACATAACATATTTCTCACTGTTAGAGACTACTGCTGCACACCAGAAGAACTCTGAGCCTGCAGGGGAGCTTACAGAGACACCCATGCTCATTTCTGGCCTTCTTCCTTATGCTAATTTAGCCAGGACTAGCTAAATCCTATGAGGCTTAACCTGCATCCTCTTTCCAGTTCTCGTAATGCAAAATGCTTCTGGTTCTCCATCTTTGCTAGGCAGGGCTCCATGATGTCCCTGCTGCCCAGTGCCTCCTGCCTGTGCCTGCAGTGGCTGTGTCCTGCCTGTCCCCACCCTGCAGTGTCTGTCCAGCTGCTCAGCTCTGCCTCAGCACAAGGCTTTGTTCTCTGGCCCCAGCGCTGGGACAGCCTCTCCGAGGCCCCACAGACACGGCCTGACTCAGCAATTTTCACAGTTCTGGCTTGATCTTTCCTGCTGTTGTGGAACCAAGGTGCAGGGGGGAAGGGGAAACACACGAGGAAACACATGGTCTGATCCCTGCCTCTCCCTTTCACTCCTCGTGGATCCTCTCCATAAATAGGCTGTCTCAGCCCTTTTGGTCTTCCTGTATTCCTGACACGAGGAACCTGGTGTGAGGTCTCTTCCATTGCAGGCATGGCCCCTTTATACTGCAAATAATAAAGTCTCCACGTTCAGGCTGTGTTTTACAGGGTGGGTTAGCAGCATGGTCTGTCAGCTTCCCTGACAGAGCCTCAGTGGTGTGGGAACAGCATCAGTGAGCTCTGCAAGTCTCTGCATTGCTAGAATTCTTTAGAGTTCTCCTAAGTGCTGAGCCTTCAGCCTCTTCATGCAAGTAGCTGTGGCTCTGAGATTTATCTAACCTCAAACTCCGGGAGAGAGAACATGGAAAAGTTGGAGAGCCACTCTGATGCATGAGGGATTTTGAAATTTATGGGTAAGAAACACTCATTTCTTTGGGAAAAATAATTTTGAGAGGTTTTCCTCTAAGATGTCCTGGTGCCACCTCTTTGCAGGGAGAATGCAGTGTGGTTCCTGTGCTGCTGTGCAGGCCCTTGCCAAGCTGTTTGAGGATAAGACTTCCTACAGCACGTGACCTTCCTGCCCTGAAAGGACAGGCACTCTGGAAAGGGCACTTCGCAGGTTAACCTGCATGGCAGCAGTTGCAGGACCCAAGGAGAGGGTCAAGTTTGGCAGTGCTAATTTCTGAAGTGTTGAAATAGTTGAACAACATCCCCCTGCCTCGTCCCAGTATGGCTGACTGCAAACGGGCCGTAGCTTCGGGGAGCTCGGGGTGGGTAGCATGGCACAGCTTTGATCTCAGGTAGCTGCACCAGAATCACATTTAATTACTCTTCAGTTATCCCAGCCTGGAAGTCCCGGGACTCCCCTACCAGCTGGCTGCTGCTCAGCACTAGAACAGACAGCAACCACCTTCCAACCTCTTTGCTTAAGACATGAGGTGCCCACAGGTGCCCACATGCTGCCTGTGAGGACAGCCAGAGCTCTTGCTGTGCCTGCAGTGCCCAAAGGCAGGGTGAGGGAGTAACCTCCAGAGCAGCCGGCATCGTACCAGTGGAGATCACCACAACTCAGTGCAGATGAAGGTACCTTCCTCTGAATTATTTTCTCATGTTCCAATGAGCTTCTGCTTGCCATCTGCCCTTCACACAGTCGTCATATCATGTCTGTTCTTTAAAAGACAATTTAATTAGATCTTCTTTCAGTAGGTTTTAATCAAGTGTTATGGGGTTGCTGGTGAATTATTTACAGCCGTATCACTTGATGGAACACTTGGTTTGCTGAAGGTATCATGTAAGTGACATCTGTAGCAAAGAGTAGAGCTGGCTTTGACTGAGGACCCCACTTACATTCCTTGGGGTTGTCCAGTTGACATCAGATGAATGCCAGGTTATGTGAGCCCACTTTCCTTTACAGGAGTAGCAATTGAATCTGACTGTACTGAAAACAAAGGAGTTGAAGCAGTTTAAAACTAGAGTAAGAGCTGAATTTAGCTCTAGTCTCTGCTGGCTCAGTTCTTTTATAGGTGCCTTTCAAGGCTGAAAACCTTAAACAGCATGGCCTTGACCCTCACTTGAAGCTCCAGCTATTTAAACACGAGTACTGTTGTACTGTCTTAGCGCTTGGTCTGATGTTAAAGTAAGTGTGTTTTGAATGACCAAGGAAGTAAAAAACAACACTCATGTAACAAAGAATAACCAACTGAGAAAGTGGATATTTTTAGAATACAGAAAGATTTTTTCTCTGCCTCATTTCACCTGACCCTTAAGTTGGTAGAAATTCTACAGTTACAAGATAACCTTTCTTTCTCATCTTGTTGAATGCATGTTTCAGCAACATTGCTCTCTTGCCAATTCAGCTCCCATTCAGCTTGAGAGAGCCCCAGCATGGGGCTGCCATCCACCCAAGTATACCTGGAAGTTTACAGCAATAACTGTTCAGCTCCCTCGTAGCATCCAGAACCAGCACTTAGTTGTTTTTCTCCCTTTTGAGCCGTGTATGTGGCAAAAACTGTTTTATATGATGGTCTCATCCATAACATGCAAGTGCTGCTACCCACGGCCTAAATAATATTTACTGTTTGTATAAAGATTTAATTTGCTCACACCTGTCTCTGAAATCTGTGCCACTGAAATGATTACAGGAGTACTTTAAAGTCCAATTACTCTTAAGCTCTTTCTCTGGATTTTGAAGTGCTTGAACCTTTTCCTGGGGCTGATAGTGAACTACTAGTACAGCTGGCAATCAAGAACTGTACATAGGAAAGCGCCCCTACCATTGCCCAACCCATGTGTTCTTGCAGTGGGTAAGTGCAGTTGTTTGACTTTAGGGAATGATGTACAGGGAGGTCCTGGAAACCCCCCAAGAGACCACAGAGAATTTAGCAGATCATTGTATCTCGTTGGAGATCGTTGTCTGTCATGAGGCTTTTGTGAAGGACAAGACTAATTTACAATTTAATTGTGTCGAATCCTGGATGTGTCAGCATGCTTCACAGGCTCCTCGGAAGGGACAATGGGGTGAGAACTTGTGTACTCTACAGTTCCCCCTGCCTACACTCAACCCATGCTTTGATCCTTCCTCATTCTGCCGAATGACCAAAGACAAGGAGGGAGTTTTTAATGTTGGCAAGTGAAAGCTGAGCACTTTACAGTCTCACTGAGAGGAACTGAAAGCAGTCGGCCTATTCATGAGAGGCTTTTCTAACTTCTCTTGGCAAGTAGCAAGGGCAGACACATTTCAGGGAAAGTGCTTCTGGTCCTGATTCTATTTAGTGTTTGGGACAGGACATTGTGGAAGTTGGGATAAGAAGGGATTTAACTGCACCTTTATTGCACTGTAATTCTCACACTGCTGTTGCAGATGGCCTGGCTGGGAGACAAAGGGAGCCTTAGCATTGCTTATCTGCGTTGGGTATCTGGAGCACACACCTGACAGGTTACCTACGAGTCTCAAGGTTCAAGTTCAAGTGACGCTTTTTAATTGTTGGCTTTATAGTGATCCCTCTCCTTTCAGTTGCTGTGGAACCCACAAGTGTTTTCCTCTCTCTGTCTGCCATTGCCGTTTGTTGGTTCCATATGGATCATCCCTGGTCCCAAGCCTTGGGCAGCTGCTGGGAGAGTCTTTGCAGCAGAAGGTGTTGCTCCGTGTCACTGAGAGCCTTCCCCTCCCCCAGGCTGGGATGTTCCTTGTGCAACGTGATCTAACCCAGAATGGCTGGGAACCGATGGTCCAGAGTTCATTTCCAGTTATTATTGTAGTAGGGAGTCAGGCTGGATCGAGGTACTCATTTCCAGCACAGAACATATACCCTTTGAAAGCATAAACAACCTCTAGGTCAGTTTTACTTAGCTTCATACACAAGGATTTCAGTTAAACAGGAAAAGCAAGTGGGAGCTGAAGCACTGCAAGAAGCTGGTTCAGCACTCACCCATACTGGACTAAGTAAGGTCCCTTTCAGTAGAAAAATGTATACATGGAGGACTAAACTTAAAGCAGCAGTGGAAGCTCCCTGTTTTTGTCTTCTGAGCTGGTCATCTTAAGTGCAATGCCTTTTTTCTCATTATCTAGTATCCTACAGAAGCCCTTCCTAGACAGGATCTAAGATAGCTTTGGAGGCAGGCACGTTCAGAAGTTGTTGTCGCGGTCTTTTAGAGAGACTAGAGATTAAAGGGGCTGAACTAGGTGAATCATTACCCTCAGAGAACTTGGAGTGTTGGGGAACCATGCCTGGTGTTTGTGCAGACCCAACCACAGCAATCTGTGTGTAACTACAGCCAGGATGGGAGCACCAAGTTAGCAGCAGTATAGCCTCCCTCAGCTGTACTTTGCTGCATGCTAACACAGCCTTCTGTTAAGATTTGAGGCTGAAAAGACACCTTGCACAGCTCAGTACCTGTACTTGGAGATGAGACTAACTTGTGGTGGCTGGGTCCCATTGCCCATTCCAGCTGGAATCTGTGCTCCCCTGGGGAAAACGGGGCTCAGGCAGCCCATGGAGCAAACTGGGGTCAGAGGCTGTTAGATTCAGAGTGCAGTAGGGCAGCTCAGGCTGTGGGGAAGGGGAACCTGTGTGCTGGACAAACAGGTCACACAGGTTTCCAGACACTCTGTCCTACCCGAGCAGAGCTCCAAGGCTGCAGGAGCTGGATGCTTTCAGGTAGGAGCAGCACCAGCACTCTGTAAGATCAAAGTTTAGCAGAGCTGAAGCTCCATCAAGTACTAGTGTTTGAGCTTAGTTTAGCAAGAATCCATCAGAACAGGCAATAATCTGACTTCTTTGCAGTTAATAATTAAGTTCTTCCTACAAAGCACCACTGATATAATAATATATAATATTAATATGATATTATTATATTATATTAAATTTAGTTTCTAACTCAAGATTAACAGCTTCACTTTAGTCCTTGCCATAGCCTTTCCTTTAGGGAGACACCAGCTTGGATATGAGGATCTGACCATTTGTGCCCTCTTTAGGGAACAGAGGTCACATCCTGCTCTGTCTCTGCAGAGGTGACTCCTACACTCCTGCTTTTCCTGTTGCCTCGCTCTGCCTGTGGCCCTGCAGAGTAGCAGGGGAGTAGGAAGGAAGAACTAGTCCAGTACAAAACCTCACTGAACAGTCAAAGACACCCAGCAACTGACCAGCAGCTTCAGAACAGAGTAGAACACAGAGCTCATCTCAGCAATTTCAAAGCAAAATCGGGGAAAAGGTCATAAATAAAACCTTTCTGCAACACCATCTTCTGTTTCACAGTCCTGTATTTTGTGCCTCCGTGCCTGTACACAGTACTCTGGGAGCATCCTCAAAAATTGGTGAGCAAACTGAAAATCTCTGATCCCACTGCCTGGCAAAACATACCAAAGCTTTTCTTTTTCCCTCTTAAAATCTTGTGTTATAGGTTCAAAGCATTTTGAATAGAGTGGGGTTTAGTGTATTTTGTTCTTCCTGACAATCCCCAAATAAAATCTCATAGCAGCTTGTTAAAATAAAACTGTTTTGCTGTTTTAAAAGAGAGAATGTGGCAAGTTGCCACATCCAGTTAAGCAATTTCCTATAGTTGACTTTTTTTTTAATGCATGTTTTTTTCAGCCATGTCCCTTCTCTGTTTTCACTGCAAGAAGCCAAAAAACCCCAGATAAGACAGAAGTCCCCACCTCTGTATTAATACTTGAAGCAAACTCCCCTTCCTGAGTCTCATCATGAGAACAGAACATGGAGCCTTGGCACAGGGGACTGTAGTGTATGTGGCAAGCCGGGATTTTTAAGAACTGTGGCTTTTTTTGGAAATAGCATTTTCCTTCATGGGGGTAGATTTGCCCTTTTTTAGTGCAGCAGCCCTCAGAAGCAGCTCAGCAGCGGAGTCGCTGGGAATCCTCCCGCAGAGATTCCAGGCTGTGCTGAGGAAAGAGCGGGCAGTGGCTCTGCGGTTGGAGGCAGCGAGGCTCGCTCCGAATGCCCCGTTCCTCCTCGCTGCAGGAGGGGAGCAGGACGTGCCTCGCCGAGCTCGGTGGGTGGGTGCGTGTCCTGCGAAATTGGGGTTTGGCAGGTGCCTGTAGAAACTGAGTAACTGATTTAAGAACATCTGCTGAGTAATTGAAAAGGAGGAGCAGGCAAGTCCTCAAGGTAGTGAGTAATGCTACAGCTTCCTATTTCTGGGTGACTGTGCTCAGTCCGCTCCCTTTCTCTTTTCAGCTGAAGAAAATGCTTGGCAGTGGCTGTGCTGAAGAGGCAAGACTGGACATGCAGGGGCTTTGCAGGCAGGCCATGGAAATGGGCTCCAGAGCCTGGAGCAGCAGGCTGAGGAGCAGCCTGGGCAGCCAGACTGCTTCTGTTGAGCTCCCAAATGCCTGTGTTTGTAACCCAACCCAGCACAGGGCTCAGCTGTACTGCTGGGGTAACAGGCAGCACGGGCAGGACCTCGTCCAGCATTCAGGGAAATCAGGGCATCTGGAAGTTTCAGATAACTTCAGTGTTCTTTGAATGAGATCATGGCTGGAAAGCTAATAATAATCTGCTGATGATTATTTGCATTTTCAAGATTATACTGTAAGCCATCTAGTTGAATTTATAAATTTCCTTTGCCAAAACACAAAAGAGAAATAAGGCTATCTATGAAGGAAGGATGGAGGTAGAAAGGTTGTTTTTTTTTCTTTTTGTTTAAGACATTTTTGGATTCAGAAGCTGATTCTAAAGCAAGACTGCTGATACTTAGGGAATCCTGCTGTTTTGTTTGCTCACGTCATGATGGCTGAGCAGTGTAAGTTTTGCATCTGTGGAATTCCTCAGAGCAACTGAGCTATGGAAGAACAGCTCATGTGCTCTTATTTTCAAACAAGCCAAATATTAGGAATGCTGAGTGTGGGCACTGACTTTGTTGCCTGTGAGACAGGTAAGCAGCTTGTTTGCAGCACTGCTGGATCCCTTAGCCATTTATAGGCCTTTGCTCTGTTTCTGGCCTTGTTACTCTGGAGGAGTGTTAGAAAGAATTACTCTCAGTAGTGTTTTACATCACACCTGGTGGGAGGTGTCCTACTGTACAGGTGTGGCATTGCAGCTTCCTACGGCATCCTCAGAAGCCAGGGTTTTAAGTAAAGCCAGACCTAGCCACGTTCCTTTTGGAGAGATCAAGGTGAAGTACTGTAAACAAAGGGAGTCGGACAAACCCGTGAGTGATCTTTGTGTAATGATGCAGAGCTGCCTGGCTGCAGTGAAAAATCTCAACTCTTGTGGCGTGAATTTGTATCCAGCACTCAGAGCTGTCCGCTGGCAGGCAAAGAAATACAACATAGAATCCTTTTGTGTTTCCCCTGCTCTTTAGGAGGGGAGTATTTCCATGACAGAGTAGCACACAGGCTGTTACAATGGCTTTTTCTTTCCTCCTCAGCACTTAGGGTTTTGTGTGTTTCTGGTCGCTGTGGCCCAGCACAGTGAGTCCCTCCTCTGGTCTGAGCAGGGGCAGCTGAAACGCTGAACCCAGAGAGTGCTCAGCTTCTCTCCAGCACATAATCAGAGGAGATGCTTTGAGACAAAAGGGACGTAACCCAACACAAGGAATGCAAAGGGGTGATGAAGTTTTCTGCAGAGTATTTCCTAAAGAGCCTCTAGAGCATGAAAAGCGAATAGAGAAATGGAATGAAAGCAAGCGAGTGTATAAATCACTCTTTAGAAATGTTTCTTACAGGCTGATGCCCTGGGATTTTTTCTGAGTTGTGGAAGTGATGGCAAATGTGAGAACTTTGCTGCTCTAAAGGCCTTTTTCCAATCCCCAACTGGAGCAAAAAATTCAGATTTTTCAGAAATTCTGCATAAAATAATATTTGGACAGACAAGCAAAATGCTTAAACTCTGATACTGAACTGGCACATTTCCTTCCATTGTACATTTAATGCAGATTTTTATTAGAAGAATATGTTTTGACAACTTTAATTTGCTTCCATAGAATGCTTTGAAAATGGAAAACTTGGTTTTAGCCAACTGTCACAATGCACTTCTCTTAAATGAACAAAACCAAAGGAAAACCAACCCCAACCTCCTGTTCTGCTTAGGTAGAGGGACGAATGTGCTGTGTGACGTTTCTGTGGAAATTCACAAAAGTAATGGATATTGTGCCTGCCTGAAAGATGCTGAGCTTGGAGCTTGTTATCTTTGTATTTGTGCTCTTTTTTCAAGTGTTGATTAAAATCTTTCCAGGCTGCTGTATGATGCCAAGTAGCTGTTGCAGAACTATCTGGTGTATGGCCAATTGCTGCTTATCAGTCCCCTCTGTATTTCTCCTCATGCAGCCATTACTGGGTCAGCAGCTGTATTTTCCTCTACTTTCTACAACATGGTTTGGGTGAAAGTCAGTCACGAGAAAAAATGTTCTTTTGTGAGATGGGAATCTAGGTTCAGGTACCTGCACTCTAAATCCTATATTTGTATTTAACTAATGATAGAAACCCCACGTGCTTGCTACGGGCAAATGTGAACCAGCCCCAAGGAGATTTTTGGAAAAACAAAATGCGAGCAGTGAGCCATGGCAGCTTTCTCACTCAGTGTCTGTGAAAAGAGAAATGTGACCCCAGCCCTTGCCAAAATAGTTCAATTCTTTAGCAGAAACCAAATCATTGGGAGCATTTCAGAGAATGGAGTTTCTTAGCTGAGATTTCCCAGGGTGCAAAGACAGAACGTCTTCAGCTCCAAGACCTGCAACCTGCTCCTACAGAGATTTAACACTTCTCTGTGTAAACCTCTTCCCCAAAGCCCAGCCCGGCAGCAGTCTGGGGAACTGTGTGTGCCGGGGAGGAGGGGAAGGTGGAACTCTTGAAGTGCTCGAATAATTGAGTCAAACAAGCAGAGGATTTGATTTTGTTGTGTTTTGTTTCCTTCCCTTGGTCTGCTAATAAGCCTGAGAACAAGCTGCTAATCTGTCTCATTCCCCAGCCAGTAGGTGAGGGAATGGTAGAGGTTTGTGCTTGTATTTTATTGAGGCTACAGAAATAGAAATGTGTAAGACAAAAGGGAGATGGTTGGGAAGGCAAGGGGAAGAAAAATAGGAAAACCCCTTTGGGATTAGGGACAGCATCCTGGGCAGTAAAATGCTCCATTGAAGGAGCCTGGTTCCTTCCAAGACCTCTCGGTTCTGTCCTGGGGGGTGTTCATTCTCATCCAAGGTGTTCCCCTCAGAGCTCACTGCCTGTGAAAGCTCAGGGTGCTCAGGACCTGGCAGAATGAGGCTTGCAATGAGGAAGGGGAAGTGCAGGGGACCTACAATTAGTCATTCTCTTCCTGACCTTGCCGAAGGAAATGTCTGGCTTTATATTGTCTGCTGTAAACTCTCCTTTATTTAGGCTCTAAGTTTACACATGCACAGCTTGTCGGTGTCTTTATTTCCACTTCCTGCACCATCAGTCAGATATACCTGAGCGTTCTTTCAGAGATGTGTGAGAATGATTAGTGCCATCATAAAAACTATGGAGGATATTCTCTTTAAAGACACTTTAAGTGCCTGTGTGATGTTCTTCATAGCAGGGTAAATCCATCAGCCTGCTCAATGGCCATGCACCAACTCCATGAGGGATGGGAAGCCTGAACAGGTCTGTAGGGCAGTTTGGAGTAACAGTATCCTTCAGGAGAGGCTTGGGGCAAGAGGAGGTTGCTGTGCTCCGTATGGAAACACAGCCAAGCCTGATGAAGCGTGGCCAAGGTGAAGAAGCTCGCTGGGTGCTGGAGAGCTGTGAGCTGAGAGGAGCAGAGCTGCAGATCTGATGTGGCAGCAGCAGGGCTGTGCTCAGCAAATGCCAAGTACAGTTCTTAGTCTTGCAGAATGCTCGCAGTCATTCTGTTACACTTGTGTGTCCTCGGCTTGCAAAGGAAGGGGGAAGGCTTTCATTTTTAGTGTTCAGTGGGTGTGAAATCTCTGATCTTTAAGCAGAGGACTGTTCCTGTAGCTGCATTAGGCTTGGATGCCTCTCAGGGATGAAATCTTTGAAGAGAATCATGTTATGAGGCTCAGGGAGCTACTTGATAGTGCAGTTTCATCCTCCTACTCCTATCTGGGAAGGCCTCAACCGAGTGTTTACAGCCTCAGTTGCTGAGATTGTGAAAAAGAGAGGAGGGGAGAAAAAAAGGAGTGGTATGTGGCCTCCAAATGACCCAGAAATGATGCTGTCTGCATCATCTGACAAAGCAGAAATAACATACTGTAGTGTTTGGGCAGTGGCTATTGTGTCAGCCTCAGGCATGACTGAGGGTGCAAAGGAAAATCCATCCATCTGGTGTTCCATCTCTCCCTACCCCTCTGCCTCTCTGTGCTTGCATTTACCAGTTTCTCCTAAGGCTTCTCCCCCCCAGCACACCTTGCCTGCACACTTTCCTGCTGGCTTGTGCTGGGTCCTATTTTGCAGGGTTTGTTTAGCAATGCATTGAGAAACTATTTCCTTTTCAAGCAAGCCCAAAGTCCCTCAGCAGCACAGCCAGGTCCTGCAGGAGCAGCAGGGCACCCGAGGGAGCAAGAACTCTGGCTACCATTTCAGCACAGCTAAAAAACCAGAAAAAGGCCTCACATTCTGGACAGGTGTCCTGCTTACTGCCAAGCTTCTTGCTGAATGAGTCAGCTGGGTTCAAGTAGAGAATGTGAATTCCACAGGCTGCAGGTCAGAGTCTGATGTGTAAGTGAGCCCCTTTTCTCAGATGCCACCTCAAATAAGCAAGTTACTTTGCTGCCAGATATTTCTCTGTAATATTTTGTCTGATACCTATTTTACCATGCATGGCTGGTGAAAATACAGGTCACAATATCATCCTTGAGTAGCTTCAGTTCTGTTGGTTTTGAGGGCAAAGCCATGTGGGTAACAAACAGAGTGACCTAATTTTTTGGGATACACATAATTCCTTGAAATGAAACGTGTTTTGCTTCTCTTCCTCTTACTTTGGGTTGTGAATTTTGCTCCTGTGAAGATCCAGTGTTTGCCTTGGAAAGAGGTGTTTGAATTTCATGCTGCTCTCAAGGTAGTTTGGAAGCTTGTGAGACTGTGAGACTCTCCAGCGGAATCCTGCATTATGTTACTGTTCCTAATGGAAGCACAGATGGGAAGGATGGTTTTCTGTGTGGCTGAACGAAGTGTTCTATGAACAGGTTTGGATCAGATTTCACTGCAAATTGAGCATATGTCATGTGAAAAGGGTACAGACCCACTCTCAGTTTAACCAAGCAGATTTGGTTCTAAACCAGTCAAAACCAGGCAGTGGTTCAATTCTCCCTATGCTGGAAAGGGAACACTTCACACTGTTGTCAGGTATCTCTATACCTACAGGCACAGCGAGCGAGGTCTCTGAACACAGCGGGGAAATGAGAATTTCTGAGGCTGCAGTTGGTGCTCGGTGATGCTGTGATCAGATGCTGATAACAATCCAGATAGCCGGGGGCATTCAGATGAGTCAGCTGCTGAGAGCTTGAGTGCACAAAGGAGCGGCTCAGTGCTCTGTGGGGCAGAGCTGCAGACACGGTTGGGTTGTTGGCAGCCGAAGGGGCCTGCAGACCCTCACACTGGAGCAGAACTGGTTTGGATGGTTGGCTGCGCAGCACAGAGAGGGCGCCTGCAGATCCCTGGCAGCGCTGAGCCTGCCTGTGATCCCCCACCCGCCTGCTCCTGGCTCTGGACACACCGGGAAAACCTGGGCACTGTTTCTGTGCAATGATTCCTCGGCCTTGCTCTGGTCCCCTCCAGTCGGGCACTTGTCCTGGTGTATTCCTTGGAGACTCCTCTGGCTCCAGACCGGTGTTCAGGCTCAACAGCACTCTGATCACACCTGAGATTGCCCTGATTCCTGCTTTCCAGGGAAGGTTCTGCTCAGGATGTGCTCAGCATCGCTGCATTTCAGTCCCAGCTGGAGAACCCAGGCAGCACTTCCACCACTTCGGTGTTTGCCATTTCCACCAGTTTGGCATTCCCACCCGGTCAGTGTGGGATCTGGGGGACTTGTTAGCTCTGTTGTGCTCCTTTCTCCAAAGCCCACAAGGGCAGGGCTGCTTTTGAGGCTGTTTCTGAGATGGACCCCGAGGCAGAGCAGTATTTAGAGTGGCCACGGTGGGTGCCTTGCATGGGGAGGGGTTGGTTCCTTGTGTGGGCACCTGCACAGGGCCTTTCTGAGCTCTCCAGGGCCCAGGCTCTGCCCCAGCTCTCAGTGTGCTGTATAACAGTGACATCCTAGGTCTTTCCCTTGCATGGATCAACCCTGCTGCACCCTTTTTTTGCTTTAAACTGGATGACTTTGAGAAAGTGCCCTGAAGTACCCTCACATGCTGCTGCTCTCCCAATGGCTGGTGAGATCTTTATCAGCTTCTCACATGGTTGCTGAGTATGACTTCAGAGACAAATTTGGCAAGTCCAATTCTGACCTTTTTATGTTCTCTTCAGTGCTTAGGTGGCCTAGGAGGTTTTTTTGGTCTGACGTTGGGTTTGTGTATATACTGGCTCTGAGGAAAATAGGTAAGAGTCAGCTGAAGGTGTGAAGTGAATCCACTTTCACTGGATGCCTTCAGATGACTCATCTGACTTTCCCCAGTGGTCCGTGCAGATAAACTCCAGTTCAGAAGTTTTGCCTTCTGTTTCAGGAGGCAGAAATGCAGAACCTCCCTCGGCCTTTGATCCTGATCCGGCCAGTGCAGTGTCCTGCTGCACCAGGAGCTGCTGGGGTGCTTCAGAGAGTGCTCCCTGCCCTCTGGGCTGGTTCTTGGCAGGAGGTTAATAGAGGAGTTCCTTCCTGATTAATTCCTGTCTGAGGCAAGATGATGATTTGCATTTCTCTTAGCCACATGCAAGAGCT
Source organism: Oreocharis arfaki (assembly GCA_013398015.1). Taxonomy (NCBI): domain Eukaryota; kingdom Metazoa; phylum Chordata; class Aves; order Passeriformes; family Paramythiidae; genus Oreocharis; species Oreocharis arfaki. The sequence continues at coordinate 85,134 of VZRR01004793.1, read as the reverse complement.
GGGCCATACATTAATCTGATCTTTTTAAAGCCTCAGCCACCAGCTGGGTAAATTGCAGGGCAGGACGTGGTTGTAGCCTTGGAAGTTTCGGTGTAAGCTCATATTTATTGTCTCCTCCAGTGCTGCCAGGCTCCCTGAGATTTCATCTCTAGGCACAGGAGCAATAGGACCTGCTTTTGACCATGTGCTTGATTTGTTGATTAAATCATGACAGTTGTTTGTTTTGGGTATTGCAAAACTCCTCTTCTAAACATTGCATATGTTTCAAGTCAACAAGAAAAGTTGCAGGCTTCACTGAGCAGATTATAAGTTTTGTGGAAGTGTGAAAACATGGCATTTGGTTGTGAAACGTATGATTGAACCAAACTTGGCCTCCAAGTGTTGATATTCTGAAGAAACCTTGGCTGGCACTTTGGTATAGCAGAGTCCCTCTGCCTGTCCCCAAGTTGTTTAATTTATAATTACCATTCTGTGCCTTGGTTTCTCTTTTTTTTTCTTTTTTTTTTCTTTTTTTTTTCTTTTTTTTTTTTGTGAAATGAAAATGATTATTTTTGCTGCATTTATAGGGTATTTCAAGATATGTAGATTAAAAGCATGAGACTAAGCCACAGAAGGCTTCAGAAAAATGCAGACTCTTCTAGCCTTTGCTCCATTTTTCCCTGTTTATTTGAATCAAGAGCATTGAATTCAGACTGGGTTTTGACCAAATGCAGAAGCTGCCTTTTAGTGACTCTGGAACAAGATGCCACTTTTCTAAACATGAATAAAACATAATCAACAAGAAGCTGGGGTAGAGTTGACCCACAAATGCATGAAACTTGATTTCTCTGGTTAGACACCCTAACTATTAACATTGCCTGATAAATGAAGTTAGAATGTGATTTCTGATCAGTTAACCAGAGGTCAGAAATACTTGGGCTGCAGTTTGAGTAAGGAATTCGTCCAGCTCTTCCCTGTAATATCTCCTGAATTCTGCACCCTGATGTCAGTGATCTGGTTTTACAGATGCTTCCCTGTGCCATGTCTGCAGAAGTGCAGCTGAAAAACTTGTGGGCATTTGCTTTTTGTTTATTGTCCCCTAAAGTCCCAACTGTTGGCTTGAGGTCATGGATACGGGCAGACTTGTATCTCAAGAGATCTGCTGTTTATTTTGTAGAAATAAATAAAAAAGTACAAGCTTGGCAGTTTTCTCCTAAACTTCTTGGACCCGCTTCTCATCTGTGCTGTAAAGGGATCTTTTAAAGGCGCTGTAAGGAGATGAACATGCATCCAGGAGCACCTGGCAGCACGTGCCCTTCTCAGAGCAATGAGAACTGGTGTCCTGGCCATCATCTGCACCAGGCAGAGCAGCAGGGCTCTGCCCTGGAATCAGTGATTTACTCCAGCTGCTCCGTATGCTGTCTCTGTTCTTGTCCTTTCCCATCTCTGTGGGTTCAAGGCAGTTGGAGTATTGCTGCTTCTGGTGTGGGGTATGCCATTTGTGATGAGTAGGACGTGCCATTTAGCAAGCAGGCAGTGAGTAGCTACTATTGGCTTTATCTCTTGGTCTCGTTTGTGGTTGGAGACCTGTGTGCTGGTTGTGGGTTTTTATGTGCGTCACTGAACCCAGAATTTTTATTATATTCTCAGAAAAGGGTTTTGCAACAGTTCAGCTATTAAAGCCAAACCATGTAGTTTAGTTAAAAGTCTGGGCAGGAAACAACAAAATGAAATTCATCCTAGGGGAGAAGCGTGGTGCATGTAGGCTGGGAAGAGAATGCAAATACACTATTTATAGGACTAGGGAAAAACAAATTTGTACTTGAGGAGTAAATGCGAAGGAGTTATCCAGGAAAAGCCAGCCTTGGCCCTCTGAGACACTTAGACCTGTGCTGCCAGACTGCTTGTCCATTTTGGAGAGTTTGTTATATCCCAACAAAGAAGAAAAGTTTGGCATTGAAATCTGTGCTGCACAGAGTCCCTTCCAGCAGTGTCCTTTAGGGGTTTATGCTATGGATGACACTTGGGAAGGGGAAGTACTTGAACCAGTATTTTTTAAGCAGTACCAAAACGGCTGAAGCGGGCGCCTGCTCCAGGGAGTTCCAGCAGGATAGGCAGACAGAGCTACGTGCAGGGAGAAGGGGAGGGATGAGTGCATTTGCTCCTGATCAGACAGATCGGGTCAGTGGCAGAGCCAGGAGTGCAGCCCAGCTCCATTCTCTGACTCATGTGATGCTTCTGGCGTTACGCTGAAGTTGGCCAGGAGAACTTCTGTGAGGAGTGCACAAGCAGTGGCTGTACCTCAGCAATATCCTGCCTCGAGCAGCGTGCTGTCCTTGTGACACTGCGTGCTGGAATTGGATAACGCGGGGCACACACTTTCTGTATCGTTTCTTTTACGTAATTTGTGATTTTTCTTTTATAAATAGATGCTAAGCCCTTCTTGCCTTCCACTGCGCTTTTTGGAACAGAATCTGACCCCTCCATTGCCTGCAGTTCTCTGCTTTATTCTGGATCATGTGCTACTTCTAGGGCATTTGCCTGTAATTAGTGTTCCATATAACTAAGTGTGCAGCTCTGGCTTTACAGAGTATGCTGATAGCTCATCCTTCTTCCAGGAAAAATAAATCTTGCCTGATGGGAGATCCTACACTAAAATAACAGATTACACACAGGCCCATCAGGGCTGGCTGTACCAGTTCCAAAATCACTGTGCAATCTTACCTCTGTCCCTAGGTGCTCTGCAACCCTGAGGCGTGCCCAGGAATGGGGACGGGTGAGGTGAGCCAGGGGCAGCAGCAGGAACATCCCTCAGTGCCCTGGGAATTCCTGGGCTCACAAACACGCGCTGAGCTGTTTGCCTGGGGCTGGATGTTGTGGTTGCAGTTTGTATATCAGAACACATATTGTCATTGACCCTTCCCTCGAGTGGCCTCTGGAAAAAGACAAGGCTTGGGTGATTTCTGTCTTTCTTCTCTTTTCCATGACATAGCTGTTACACAGTTGGGAAGCTGTTTTTCATTTGTGTAGGCTGATTTTTGGCATACTGGGGGCTGTTGAGTCTACAAACTTCTGCAGCCTCTTCTTTCTGTCTTTCCTAAGGGGCCCTTGCCCATCTACTCATCCCAGCCTGCCCAGTGTGACAGTCTCCATAGAGGGGAAAGGCACCCTGAGAAGAAAGAAAATTTAAACCAAGCCCTAAGCAGGAGAACACTTGGAACAGCATCTCCGAGCTCCGTTCTGCCGTGGGTGTGAACAGGAGCGCTCTGTGGACAGGCTGTCGTGGGAAAGGACATGAGACAGTGAGAAAGCAGAAGGTCAGGACTGAGGCAGCTGGTGACACGTGTGTGCCAGGGGCTGCCTGGAGGATCCGAGCTCCCTTGCTCTAGAGCCAGGGGAACTTGGGGCAGGGCACAGCCGAGGGGCCGGTGTGGACAGAGGGCAGCCAGCAGCAGGGTTGGTCCCGGCACAGCCAGCAGCACAGCCAGCAGCACAGCCAGCAGCACAGCCAGCAGCACAGCCAGCAGCAGCGTGTGCCCAGCACACAGTGCCCAGCACACAGTGCCCAGTGCCCCTTCACTTTAGGCACAGAGCAGCAGCACGGCAGCGTGGCAGCCTCTGGGGCTCAGGCACTGCTGAGCCCAGGGCCAGTCCCTGCTGCGGCCAGCCCTGCCCTGCCCTGCCCTGCCCTGCTCTGCCCTGCCCTGCCCTGCAGTGTGGGGTCTGGCCAGAGGAAGCAGACAAAGGGTGGAAAAAAGGAAGTGCTGTCAGCCCCTTTTTATAAAAAGAGGTACTGAGAACGGGTGATTGGGATTTCCAGTTCCTTGTAGGTCTGGCGCTCCAAAGCTGTGTTGGGGAGCTGTGGTGAAAAAGCTCCTCTGGTTTCAGCAGGGTGGTCAGAGCGTGAATGCAAAGAGATCGCTGAGTTTCTAGGACATGGTGGTCCTGGATTGCCTCTCCTGGGAATGGCAATGCTTTGCACTGGGCATTGCAGGAATTGGAATCACTTCAGTATTCACACTTTGATAAATCTCAAGCTGCATGGCACTGCTGTCAGAATTCAGTGTGTGGGCAGAGACAAACTTGTTATACCTGACAGTTGTAAGGAATAGATTGCTCATAAAACATTCCCTCAACTAACTTCATAGGAAAGCACTTATAAGAGGAGACACATTATAATGGTCGAAGAATCCATGTTTGTTTTTTCCTTTACATTTTCAGTCTGCTCTTGTCCCAGATGCTAAAATTTGTTGACTAAGAATATGTTTTGGTTTATAAATCATGGACCAACTAACTTGCTTTGAGGCATTGTTTTGTTAGGAAGGTTTTGAAGCTTAAGCCTGCTCCATGGGAATGTGTGACACAGTGAGCAATCTTTGGAGAGTATTTTCTTTTTGATAAGCAAACGTAAGGCACAAACAATACTCCTTTTTGCTGTTTTATTCTTCTGTGCCTAAAGTGAAGAATTCTGTGTAGTGCATTTGCTATGAGAAGGTCAGGTGATAAAAGCTTTGGAATAAAAGTTTAGAATAGAATAGAAGATGTACAGTGATCATCTAGTCCAACTGCCTGAATTTTTGTTCTTTTACGTTAGCTGCTTTTAATGTTGATTTTGTAATAGAAATGCCCATCAGATAACGGGCCTCAGAGTCTTTGGGTACTTTGGCTATTCCTGCTTCGGTGACCTTATAGCCCAAATGAAGACCAGATGTAAGAGAATTCAGCAAACGTACAGGACCAACAGATGAGCAGGCAGCAGTCCTGCAGGCCGGACTAGTGGTGCCCACAGCATCCCAGATGAGGCTGTGTGTACGTGTGCAGTGCCTGCAAACTGGTTGTAATTATTGTTTCACATAGTTTGGATCCCTTTCATATTTTGGCGTGACACCCAGCCTCTGCACAGAACTGCTGTTGATGGGGGTTTAGAGCAGAGTCCTGCAGGGAAGGGCCCTGCAAGGCCCTGCCTTCTGCTGAAATGCTGAAGAGCAAAGATGCTCAGTGTGAGGGAAATGCACCGCATGGATTTCCGCGAGAGCTCAGAGGAGGATGTCACTTCTATGCCATGCGAGGGCCCCGCTCACAAGCCAGCATGCCCTGTGTACAAACGCAGCCTGGGAAGGGCCAGCACGTGCCCAGGAACCTCACAGTTTGCTTTCTGGACCCCGCAGGTGAAGCTGATTGACTACATCCACAGGCAGCGGCAGTGCAAGCTGAGCGTGCCCCTGAGCGACCGGACCGCCGAGCTCAACAGCTACCCCCGCTTCAACGACTGGCTGGACATCGTCAACGTGAGGAAGGAGGTGGTGCAGGTAAGGAGGGGAGACAGCCCTCACACAGAACCCTCCTGTCCCCTCAGTACCTTCCCAGCTGCCTGCTGGGTCTGAGAGCCGCGGCAGAACTGAATAACTTACTAACTTTTAGATATTAATAGTGCTGTGCTGCACTGTGTTCTGTGTCCAGCATTAGCCAAAACAGGACCATTATTACAATCTGTCACACACACAGGTAGAGCTCAGTCCACTGACAGCTAAACAAGGCAGAAAAAGCTTTTTCTATTCTTTTTCCCATTTTTGCCTCTGCAGGCCAGGTCACAATGTTCTCGTTCAGTTTCCTTTGATCATTAAACAACCAAAAATTTTCTTTGACCTCAGCAGGAATCTGCCTGGGTGAAAAATTCCACAAATTTCCATGGGAAGTTACTCCAGCTTGGTTCTGATGTAACTAAGTGGTCTCTGGTGAAACAGGATGGGTTCAGGACCAAGTTGTTCCTTTTATTTCCTGCTGTTCATTTTGAATGTGATGCTGGTGTTGCCTTCCAGCCCAGCGAGGTTTTGGGTGGCATAGCCAAAGGTGCAGCAGTGACAATGAGAGGACAAAAGCAGCCTGTTGCTGTGGCCAAACTGCCAGGCTCCCAGCTAGTGTTGGTTTCTAAGGTTACTGGAATTGCCTGAGTCTAAAAGAATGTCTTTGTAGCTCTTTTATAAATCCTTTGTGATGCCTACAGAACAGGGGCCAGGGAAGAGGTGAAGAGAAGGGGGGAGGGAGGTGGACAGTTTAAATCTGCCACATCCTGCTAATTCAGGGAGCGGGGAGGGTTGAGACTGCCCTTCTGTATGTGTGGTCACTAAAGGGGGTGAACAAATTTGGGTTTGGTCTAAGGCAGAAAGAATTTTCCAGCTCTTTATTATTTTGATTTGTGCTCTCTTGCCGCCCCCTCCCAAGCAGTGTCCAATTAAATCAACTCTGTTCCTTCTGTTCTCTGGGACAGAACTGTAAGAAGTGTACAAAGCACTGAAATTCTTCTGGGATTCCAAATGTATGGTTATTTTTTAAGGGTTCTGCATCCATTTCGTGCAGCTGCAGACAGCTTCTGTAGCACTGGTATTAGCTGGACAGCAGAACTGCAACACCCCGTGGGTCATTAAAATAATTTCTGAGCAGGCATGCTGGAACAGGCTGTGAGCTGGGGGGAGTGAAAATAGCTGGGCTAATAAACTAAGTGCTCTGCTCTTGCAGTGGTTTTTTTTTTTGGTCATGTTGTTTCACTGCTTAGAAAACAGCAATGCAGCCACTGTTGATGTTTGACACTGACATCAGCACAGTGCAGAGAGCTGTCTAGGATGAGTTACCTTTCAGAAATGGCTCAGGTATCACGGGATCATTCCTGCAGTTGTTTAGATTTTATACAGCATGTTGAACTGCATTTCAGCTGAAAGCTTTCAAAATGGAAATAGCTGACAGAAGGAGCTTTAATAGGTTAGTTATTACAAAATCTAGAGAGGTTTCCCACTTTGTGCACACTGCCTGTGACAGGACTGGGGAGGAGCCTTTGCAGACAGGGCTGAGCAGGTCACGCCATGGAAATGGGGACCCTCGAGTGGTTCTGGCTCTGTGCCTGGTGTACAAGGTACACTGGGAACAGCTTCCCATCCTTCAGATACTGCTAGCTCACTGGAAAATGGAAATAGCCATGCTGGCTTTCCTTCTTAAGGCTTCCAACAAATGGTGCAGAGAGAAGGAAAACTGCACAAGTGTCACAGTGTGTTCACGTGGCACATTGCCCTCTCTTCTTGTGCCTTCTCAGCTCTGAAACTAGTTGGAGAGGTTGCCAAGCACCTGTGGAGTCTCAGAAGAGCTGGTGCAGAGCCCTGCACCTCCGAGAGCTGAACAGAACAGCAGGTCTGCCACAGGAGGAGGTGCAGTGGAGGGCTCTGTGCCTGCTACTTGTCAGAGACAAATCAGGAGAAAGGCCTGAGTTCATGGGGTTTTTGCTTTTTTAAATGGTTCTGATTCCCTTTGCGTTTCTAGTGCTACTGGAGGGAGTATTTTCAAGACTGTGCTAATCTGTGACATAACACCGTTGAAAAGCAGCCTAATTGCAGGAGTTCTTTAGCTCGGCGGTGAGGAACAATGCTCTGTTTCTCTGTCTCCCCTCCCCTCGCTCCCCCCAGTCCTCTCCCAAATAAAGCTGCCATGCAGGGAAGCACAGAAGCTCCCAGGCTCTCCTGTCAGAAATAGAGCAGCAGCTCCAGTTTAGAATATCTGCTGACTCTACTCCTGAGTGAAGACTATTTTTGCTCAGTGACTTGCTCTAGACATTGTGGAGCTCGAAAGCTCTGGTGATTATAATTGTTGGGCTCCTTTATTTCTTTGAAAACCTATATTTAAAACAAGAATAATGACTGCTTGTAAAATCCTTTAGTTCTGGAAGAGATTATAGCAATAACAATGCACTGTTTATGGCGTTGGGCAACAGCTAAAGCTGCCGAGAGCGCGGACAGCAGCGAGCCGGTGACGCTGCGCCGAGTGCGAGGGCTGGGCTGTGCCGACCTCGCGGGCCTGCAGGTAGGTGGGCAGTGCCAGCCCCCAGGCTGGGATCCTCTTTGCTCTCTGGGAATGCACAGTTCCGAGGGGTAAGGAAACTCGGAACCCCCACCCCAACCTGTGCTATTTCTGTGGCTTTGTTACTGTTCCTCCAACGAGCTGCCAGACAGGTTTTTATCACAGAAAGTGGTAGCAGGCTCTGCTTTGGAGCTGGGATAATGCTGTGCTGTAACTTGCTTTTCAAGTATTTTTCCAGCAAATGCTGGAGTCCTTGTTTTTGCTTAGGAGTTCTAGAAATTGATTAGTTCTAGAGGCTGATTGATTCTAGAGGCTGATTGTATGTGTAGTTTAATACCAAAAATGATGTATAAATGGTTAAATATGGTGGATTGAAAAGAGGTACTTGAACTGAGACCTAGAAAAGACAGGACAAGGAACCTTACAGACAGAAGACATGTTTCTGCTATGTAGTTGTCTCGAGTGGGTACAAGTTGGTCTGAAAATGGTCCTAGAAAAATACATTGATCTGGATTGTCCTGCTTGCCTTGGGAGTTGGAGTCAGGAATTGGGAGGGGAGTGGGAGGGAGGGAGGACGAGAACAGAGCACTGTCTCCATTCTTAGGCTGATGGAAGAAGTCTCTTGCAGAGGTATTTACTGGATTCTGAGCTTGGGGCATGTCTGCCAAATAGAAGAGACTAAAAAAAATTCTGTTGGCTTATTTTCTTCAGCACAGAAAGCAATTTTCTCTGCCTTTATCAATGTGCTTCCCAGAAACATAACTATTGTATTTGTTCCCACACGTAACTTGTCACTGTCTTAAAAATTATCTTAAGAACAGAGTCATCTTCTTATCATCTTCTGAAGCATGTCTGGGCCAGCTCTCTGGCTGTGGAGCAGGGGTGCCAGTCAGTCAAGCTTGGAAAGCTGTTTTTAGAGTGGGTAACTGTGATGCACAGGGAGGGGCACATCCTGCCCCGGGGTCTGCTGGCCACGAGCAGGGCTGTGCCACCAGGGAGACTGGGAGCAGGTGGAGCAGGGCTGTGGCTGCTTTGAGGACGTTCCTTTTGGGAAGGGATTTGAGTCCCAGTGTGTACCCTTTTCTGTGGTACCTCCTGCCTGCCTGTGAAGCCCACCCTCAGTCAGTATTGATGCCAAAGACCTGCAGAGCTGAGCAAGGCAGGGGCAGTGCTGGGCCCACCAGGAGCAGAGCACAAAGGGCTCAGGCCTTGAGCAGGAATTGTCTGCCAAGAGCCTCCTGCTGCCCCTGTGAAATGCCCCTGTTGAGGGTGAGCCACTGGCCTGGGGTTGCTGCTGTGAGCCCGTGGCAGAGGGTTCTGTTTGCACAGTGTGCTCCAGCTCATAGCACATCCATTGTGGGAGGAGTTGTGAGGGGTTTTTGTGAGTGCATCCTTTGGATGGGGGATAGAAGAGGCAGATCTGCCTAAGCCTATCAGGTTTCCACAGCTGTATCCTCTCATCTTTTTCTGTCACCGTATCTGCATGAACAGGCCATGAGGGCTGTGGCTATTTGTTGGGGATTTCCATGGGTCTGGCAGCAGGAGCTCTGGCTGGACCGCCGGATAGCGGAGATCCTGGATGTGCTAATTGTGTGTGTGCAAATTAACTCTGTCCTGCAGGCTTCCTTGAGCTAAAATTCCTTCACTGTGTTCCAGCTGAGCCCCTCCCCAGTGTAAACAGCTCTTGGAAAATAGTCTCTACCACTGCCAGGGCTCCCCTTCCCTGCCAAGGGATCCTGGTGCCCCTTGCAGCCTTGGGCACTGTGAACCCTTCATGAACCCTTGAGGTCAGCCTGAGGGATCTGCAACTGCTACACCTGTCTGCCACAGAAGAGTCGTGACAACAGCTCTCCTGTCCCCCAAGAGCCAGCTGGACAGATTGCCCTGAGCCTGTCAGCTCCTCTCCAGCCTCTGCTGCGAGGTGGAACAGTGAGGACGGTGATGTTAGGTGAAACCATGGCCTGTTTATGCTCACAGCTTAATGCAAGCTGGAAATTTCAAGTGAGAGGGTTTCCAGAATGCCCATAAAATCCCCAGGAATTTAATAATACGACAATTTTTCAGTACCTTCACCGCTGGGCACCAGAAAAACCATGCAAAGTAACAACTAGCAGGCACAAGATGTTCTTAAGAGCATCTTTACATGCTTTGCTTAGAGCTATCAGTGGGAATTTAAGCACCTTATGTAATGGGCTTTCTCTTCTAGCATCTGCTGCTTCACGGGAGGATGATTGGAGGGGGAATGTATTGATTTAAGAGGAGGTATTTGGGGCCTTGACAACTGTCCAGCTTTACAGGAAGAGCTGTGGCTACTGGGTCAAGGAGCAGGTCAGGGTGGAATCTTTACCAAAAATAACCCCTCCACTGTGTTAGATACCAGCATTTTTGCCATGTTTCAGGGATTTAAGTTGGACACCAGACAAGATTAAAGACTGTTGTGAACTCTTCACCCTGACTAATTGAGCCTGCTCCTACAGTGGCTCCTTGGATGGCTCCTTGGATGCACTGGTACTCACTTTTCTCTCTTCAGACATGTGCACCATGAAGTGCAGTCTGTGTCTGATAAGCAGGAGGGCTTTATGGAAAAGTCCTCTTACCTGTTGTAGGGAGGAATAATTTCCTGCTTTGGACTTCTTAGCATCCCTTCTGCTGAGCAGTGCATGCTTAGGCTTTAGATTTTGCTGGCAGTTATGAGGTGCTGAAGATTGAAAGCAGATTCTGTCTTCTGCTTTTTCTCTTCTTTTTTAAATCTGACCTTATTAGTATAATATTGTCTGAATATCTTGCAGCTCTCCCTGTCAAGACAAGGTGTGCCCAGGGAGGTGGTATTGAGCTTGGCCGTAATGCAAGCCTTTAATCTGCATTTTTTAAAGCTGGTTTTTTTTTAAGCCTCAGCACACACTGAAGAAGAAGGTAAAGAGAAGTCAGCTGGACCCACATTCCTCACCCTCAGTGGTGAAGAGTGGGGGTAACCCCTGTGCAAGGACCCAGAGGTGCACTGAGGGGCTGGAGCCCCCCACATGCCCCTGAGCAGGGGCCCTTCTCCCCCCACAGCAGCTGAGCCAGGGCAGCAGCAGAACCTGTTGGAGAGCCACCCTGAACTAGTGACCCTCCTCACTGTCACACTGCCTGGGGGGTGACACCCAGCCAAGGCAGAGCAGGCCAATCTTACAGGGATCAGGTTGACCAGTTTTATATTAAGCCACCACATATGTGCAGCACATGAGTGGCTGTTTAAAGAAAGCCTCTTACTTCCCCTCCCTCCCCCTCTCTGAAGGCTTATTTCTTTTGTCGCGTGTCATGGGGGCTGGCAGCAGGTTCAGAAAGTCTGAGCTCTCCCAGCCCAAGGTCATTGGGATTGTTTAAATATAATCTCCTTTTCTGTACTTTCTACTTTCCTAAAACTTGCTATTCTGTCTTTCTAAAATTAAACTATTGAGCTAAAGAGGAGCTTGGGCTTTGTGTGTGGGTGCAGGTCCCTTGGGCAGGGTCTGTGTGAGAGCAGGCTGGGGGTGCAGAGCTGGGCCTTGTGGGGACCATCACAGACCAGTCAGCTTTGGGCAGACACTGTGCCCTCAAAAGGGATGAGGCAAAGGAAGAACGCTCTGACACTCCTAAAGAGCTCAGTAGCTTGGTATCTTTAAAAAATTGTTTTCTCTGCAACTGGGAAGGCTTGAGTGCTTGATCCAGCTTGAAGGTTGGTTCCTGCCACTGAACAGGCATGTGGCTACCAGATCCCCAGCAGTGCTGCCCCTGTCCCACCCTAGCTGGGCCTGTGTTCCAGCTGCCACTGGCTGTGGTGGGGAAGCTCTGCTCTCCCGAGGAAACCTTGGTTTCTTCCACTTTACCAGTTGATTTACAGACAACTCTGATAAGTTCCTGGTTACATGTGTGCATGAAAGCTTGGGAGGTGAGGGGATCCTGGGTGATGGGACTGGGGAGTTCCTGCCTACAACCAGGGCAGTCTATGGTGTTTTCTTAGGGGGGAATGGTGAGGGTGAGGAAATGTTTCAAGATAATTCAAAAATGACATTGCTGTAATCCCACTTACTCTAAGACCGTGTAACAGCATGAAATAGGATAAATGTTTTTGTAAGACATTGGCTTTCCCTTGTGCTTAGCTGGGGTAAAAAGCTGTCTCCGTGTCCCACTAAACCTCGATCCCTGTTTGCCCCTGTCCCTTTTAGACTGCTGGTGTCCCCCGAGGCCGAGGGCCTGCTCCTGCCTGGCAGAACAAAGCCGCTTCTGTGAGCTGCCAGGGAGAGGAATTCAGGGGGTGCTGGGGAAAGGACCGACTGTAAGAGAGACCTGGTGCAATTCTGGTGTTACCAGCCCAGCTCGGCTGGGGCTCTGTGTGAGCAAACTGTGCTGCCTTCATGCTGGGGTGTTGGAATTGTGGAAACCCATTCCAGGTCCAGCTCTGAGCATCTGGACCCCTGGGAGTTTTGTTCTCTGGAGTGTGATAGCAGGGCAGGAATCCCAGGAGGTAGATTTTGCACTGTCTCTGTTCTTTATGCATTTTATCCAAGTAATTCAGGAACAAGCTTTGGGGGCAGTCTTATTCCTGCATCATAGTGGTGCAGATGTGCAGAAAAATGAATAATACGCAGCATCAGTTGTGGTGTCTGTGCTTTTGTTATTCTGCAAAGATTAATTATAGAAAAAGAAAGAAAATCTACCCAAACTTCATTGAACTCTGGCTCTGCTCTGGTGCTCATTTAAATTCCTTGCCTCCCCTTGAGTCAGCTGTGTTTTGTGTTTCATCCAATTCAGGGCATGTGACAGAAGATGCAGGATGTGTTTCTTAAGACTTCTGCCCTTTCCTAATTTATTCTTTTTCTTTTTGCTCCGTGTCACAGTTACTAAAATTGGAAACTCTTTGTGTTGCCACCTACAAAGCTCCAAAGGTTGGGGCTGTTCAGCACTGTCACAGCTTAAAGTCCTGCGTCAGCTCTCGAAAGCAAGAGTCTGGGTTAAGAAAGATGCAATTGTTACAGGACATTCAACACATTCACATTTGCTTTAGAGTTGGAAGTGAGGTTTAAGGACTAGAGGATTTCAAGCTTTTTGTTTCTCCAAGCAGTGAGACACATTTTTGAGTTTCCCCTTCAAATAAAAAAGTTCAAAGCCTTTTATATTGCTTGATTCCAGGAGTTGAAACTTTAGGATAAAGGCCAAATATTGTGAAATTTGTGATCTCATTGTGAGAATAGGCAATAGGGAGGTTTGTTTAGGCAGAACTTTTCAGGGAAATTCCCGGGTATCTGGGCTAAGTATCCTGGTTTTGTTTATTAACCACAATTGCTGCAGACTTCCACTGGAAGCATTTGAATGGGGGAGGAGAGAGAGACAGCTCAGTTCTGTGTCAGGAAATACCAGATGATTTTGTGCTTTCCAGGCTCTTGTATCTTTTGTGTCTGCCTGATCTGAACCTTATCACTGTGGGGCTTTGGTGTATTAAGATGCAGAAGGAGTTCTGCACAGATATCTCTCCAGGCAGGATATGGGTAATGCTGGTTCACTGATGAAGGAAAAACTGCTTGAGGAGGAGGCCACTATCTTTGTCAAAACATTTCTTTTTTGTTCAAATAAAGAAGTAATTTTCCTCACTGTTTCTGCTGTTCACCACTGAAAAGCCATTCATCCTTATCTGACACTTTTTCAGGTTTCAGACCTGTTTTATTTCTGACTCTATTTTTAATGAAAAAGTTAAGTTTCATTAGTAGCTTTGCAAAAATTTTCCACAAGGAGAGAAGAATATTTCGATCTCCTCTAATCCTAAGTGGAATAGCAGAGGATGACCAGTCCTGGAGGCACGGAGCACACTCACACCAGGCAGGGAGAGAGAGCAGCTGTGGGCACTGCTGGCCCTGCCAGAGAGGGCCACTGCCAAAAGGAATAAACCATGAGTCAGCCCAGGCAGTGAGACAGTGCCACTGCTCAAAGGACACAACAGGTGACACTCTTAGTTATACACGAGTAACAAAAAAGGTCTCGTCTTGTTTTCCTGCAGAGAATACCAGAGGAGCTGACCCTGGATGCCTTACTAGAAATGAATGAGTCAAAGGTGAAGGAAACAATGAAGAGATGTGGAGCCAGAGATGAGGAGTGCTCCAGGCTGAACGGGGCCCTGAGCTGCCTGCGGAAGGTGACAGAGTCAGGTACAGACTGCCTTGTTCTCCTGTGGAATTGGTGTCCCAGCAGCCCAGCCCCATCTGCTGCCTTCTAGGCACTGCCCGGGGATATTGGGTAACCACTGTCAGGGTATGGCTCTGATCAAACATATCTAGAGCTGTGACTTGGTTTGGTTTTGACATCAAGTCAGATAAATAAATGTATGTAGAAATAGCCTCTCCTACTCAGTAGACTATGTCCTTATTAACCCTTTCTGTTCAGCATTGTGTCTAACGCTCCAGTTCATTCTCCATGGGTCAATGCACATCCTTGCCTTTAAATACAACCAGATTCCTTGTAGGTGATGCCCTCCCCAAGTATTGCCAGCTCAGAGAGAAACCTTCCCCAAGCACTTCCAAAGGCACTGTAAAATCTGTTTGTACAAGAGCCTCTCCCAGCAGACTGGTACTCACATGCACCACATCTTTCTTTGTAGCAGTTATCAATCTGTCACTGGAAGGTGATGTTTCCTGTTGGTATTATGACAGTTCATGCATTTGCAAATCATAAAGATTAGTTAATGGAAAAAGTCAGCAAACAGCTCAGTTTCATATTTCCTTTTTTCTAATCTTTCTTGTCCCAGGTTGTCAAATATTTCCCATCCACACTGTGTCAAACCAGCCATTGCTCAGGAGTCATGGCATTCACCTCTTAGAAAGAAATGGCATTTTAAAAAACCCAGGTGTATGTCTCTCAAAAGCTCACATCAGGCCCTGTGCTGAGCTTTCCCAGCCCGGGGCCCTGCTGAGGCTCAGGAGAGATCATTGCCAGGTGAAAGAGGCACCCTCGGCCCTGCCCAGGGACGCCTGCGTGTCCGGAGCAGCCCTGGGGCTCTGTGCCCTCCGTGCCCTCCGTGCCGGGCCCTCACTAACGCTGCTCCCTTGGACAGGAGGGGAGCTGAAGGACGAGGTGCCGATGGCCCTGCCCGAGCGCCGGGACAGCTCCTGCTCGCAGCCGGACCCCGCCTGGTCCCCGTGTGCCAAGGGCAGCCAGCAGCAGCCGCGCTCCGTGTCCGTGTCCACGGCCCCGCCCTGCGAGCCCCCGGGCCACGGGCCGTGTCCCTCGGCAGAGACGCTGCTGGAGCCGTTCGTGCTGCCCGCGGCCGGGGGCAGGCCCAGGACTCCGCACAGCATCACCGTCACCCCCCCGGCCACGCCGCAGCCCAAGCGCCGGCACCGCCTGAAGCCGCCGCGGACGCCGCCGCCGCCCTGCCGCAAGGTGTTCCAGCTGCTGCCCAACTTCCCGACCCTCACCCGCAGCAAGTCCCACGAGTCTCAGCTGGGGAACAGGATAGACGAAGTTCCTCCAGTAAAGTAAGTTCCCTCCCAGACTGGAGCTGGGGCTCTCCCCAGCAAAGGCTGCCCCGTGTAGGCAGGAAAATATTGGCAGTGCAGCAACCTCAGGAGCCTGTGCAAAGCCAGAGCTGTCTGTAAACCTGACAGCACATGCTGCAGGCAGCAGTTCCTGCTCTAGCAAAGCGTGTACCCCTCACAGGAACATCAGTGCCTAAAGAAATGTATCTTTTTTCTTTCTAGGTTCGGTAAGATTCTTACGGGGTGTCTGCAGTGCCTTGCTGAGAGAGAAGAACCTGTGCTTGTCAGCTCCCTGTCGGCCATCCCTGGGCAGCCTCTGGAGGTTCTCCACAGGCCCTCCTATCCCAGAGCTTCTGTTAACTGAGCAGGAGCTTGGCCTGCCACAGAACTGCAGGGTTTTACTTGGTCATTGTTGCACCTGGTATTTTCTGAGATGACACAAGCAAGGCAAAGGAATACTGATGTTTCAAGGTTAAAGCCAGAGGTTTGGGTGTAGGTGCTTATCTGTGACCCCAGACAGCTGGTACTGATACCTCTTGGTACAGGAAATTTCACATCTGACCATTTAGTGGCTTTGGATATGTGTTGCCCAGTGTCTCTGCAATGAAGTTAGACAGATGCCTTTAGAACCTCACTGGACTAATGATAAAAAAGACTGTGGTGCCATCTATGGTCAAGTGAGGAGGCTGGCTCTGAGCCAGCCCTGCTGCTGTGCTGACACTTGCACATTGGAGTTTGCCTCAGATGTGCAGTATTTCTGTAGATTTAGTTCAGGAAATATGCCAGAATCTGAGTATTTGGGAGTTTTCAGGAAGTTATGTGCTCTCACCACTGGCATGCTGGATTGGCATTTGTAAATCTAGATCTCCCTTTCTGCACTTAGCAGCTAGTTAAGTGAGCTCACATGTATGTTTTTATTCTTCTGGGTCATGCTGGCCCTGTCTAGAAAATTGAGATAATTTTCAGTGAAATAGAATATTCTGAAATCTACTGACACTGCAGGAAAACTGGGTGATGGTATTTGTGGTAAACCAATTAGGAGTAAAGTCTGACTTCCCACTTTAAGAATGGCTTAGACCTGATCAGGTGGACTTCAGTAATCCCTAAATGTAAAACATCATGAATTATCCAGTCATGTGGAAACAAATACAAGAGCAACTTCTCGGGAGGCAAACCAGTCCAAGCTGTGCTCCTGTGACACCTCATGGCTGGAGGTGCTGACCTGGGGCAGTGACTGCTCCATTTCTGTGCAGAGTGGCGAGCACATGTGAGCAGTGCTTCCCTAAACCCTGCTCTTGTTCTCCACCAGAGCTCTCCCAGGGGTCGCCCCAGACGGTACGAAGAGACTTTGGCCTGGCTGTGACTCACAGGTGAGCAGCTGTGGTGGCACGGGACTCTGAGATGGGTTTGGAGTCGGGTTGGGTGTCTCAGTTGTCAAATTCAATTAGCTACAAATGTTCATTTTCCCTTAGGCACCAGCTAACATCAGTTTTCCCCATCTTGTCTCTGTTAGGTTCTCCACAAAGTCCTGGTTATCTCAGATTTGCCAAGTGTGCCAGAAAAGCATGATGTTCGGGGTGAAGTGTAAGTACTGCAGGTGAGCACACGGGGAAGAGCCGGGAGCTGCACCCACTGCAGCCTGCAGGAACTCGTGTCTCTTGATGCGCTGCACTTTTAGCAGTGGCATTATTTGTTCAGTCCTTCTGACCTGGCAAAGGGATGCTCTGGCACAACTCGCACTTTAGGTTGGCAGCCTGACACATGAATGAACCAAATTTGTTTCCCTGCCATGGGCTTCCTACCTCATCCTGGGCAAATCTTGTAGTGGGAGCTAGCTCCCTAAATAAAAGCCAGGATAATAATTTTTGCTTCTCTCTCATGCTTGTTAATCCAGAGCACTGAGATTTTACTACTTCACTGTTGCTGGCTGAGAGTCAGTGAAAGTAAGTCTATTAAAAATAAATCAGATGCTAAGATATGTGTGTGGCTTTCATTAGCCTAATGACACACATAATAGGATTCTCCATACGAATGCCTGCTGCTCTGGGGCTGAGCATTCCAGAACTTCTTCTGAGATTAGCATAAGAATTACAAATTAAGGGTAGGCTTCCTCTTTTTGGGAAAGAAAAAGTTGCTATTTAACATGTAATGGTTATCTTTCAGATTAAAATGTCACAACAAATGTACTAAAGAGGCACCTGCTTGTAGAATATCCTTCCTTCCCAGTAAGTAATTTTCTACAAATTCTTGGCATTTCAATGTAATTGATGGTATGGCAAGAATAAAAAGTCTCATTAAAGCTGTTTTTCTCCCTTCTCCAACCTGTTTTTCAGTAACAAAAATAAGAAGAACAGAGTCTGTCCCATCTGATATCAATAATCCAGTAGACAGACCCACAGAACCCCAGTTTGGGACTCTCCCCAAAGCACTAACTAAAAAGGTACGAGGTGGCTGAAGTGTGTCCCGAGTCCCTGGGGAGCTGCAGTGGGGAGAGGTTGGATCTTGCTGGTTGGAGCCAAAACAGCACTTTGAACTTTCACTTTGCAAGGCTTGGACATGTGACATTTTCTCCCTGTAAAACAGGGGTTGTGCAGGTGCTCCAGGTGCTTACTCAGAAAAGCAATTCCACGATCAAGCCTGGGAACAATTTCCCTCTGTTGTCCAGCAGACGCTCAGGGGAATGCCTCCTTTCTCTATTGTTTTCTCACAAGTGACTTTCTGTGCTTTGCAGGAGCATCCACCAGCAATAAACCACCTGGACTCCAGCAGTAATCCTTCTTCTACGACCTCATCCACTCCATCTTCTCCAGCACCTTTCCAGTCTTCCAACCCTCCCAGTGCGACGCCGCCCCCAAACCCATCCCCCATGGGCCAGAGGGATGGGCGGTTCAACTTCCCAGGTAAACTCCCCTCCAGCAGGACACTCTGCAAGAAGAGGCTGACCAGGAATTCATAGGAAGTTGTAGGTTTCTGAATACATGGTTGTGCTTTAAACAAGGTGTGAAAGTGTATCTTGTTACCTGATAAAATGAAAAGGTCTTACTTAAAAGTTTTTGAAAGGTATCATCAAGATATCTTTGCAGGAAACAGCTTATTGAGGAATGTTGGCACCTTTCTTAGATGATTTGATCTATTTTCTCCTTTTCCTTTTTGGAAAAGTATTGAAAAAAAGGCTGTTTTTCCTCCCCCTTTCCCCCTTGTGTTGTACAATGCATGCTGCCACAGGTGAGCAGCTACCAAGGGCTTTCTGTCAGGAGGGAGGTGCTTGCTGGAGCAGGCTGTAAACATGAGAACTGGAATGAATTACTTTACCAGACCCTTCTGAAATATAACCCACAATCAACACCCATTTTTAAATCACTGACACACACGACTGGTGGAGGAGAGTTTACCCTTCATGCCCTATGGATTGAGAGCCCCAGTGTGTAGCTTTTACCAGAGCTGAGAGGGGTAAGAATCTCTGACAAGGGCAAAGATCTAAATAGTGAGAATAAATGTAATTCCTTTGACCTAGAACTGAAGTCACATGGTGCTCAGTAGCTGCTACATCTGGCCTTCAACACTGCTGAATTTTGCATCAGCTTCTGAACTGTGAACTCAATTGCTGTTTGAGCCTGCTCTAAAGGAGCAGAGACAGTTTAGTGTAAGGATTCCACTGCAGCTACTTTATATTGGGACAAACTGCTCAGATTCACTGCAAAAATAAAAAGGGCAGATGGTTCATGAGCTTCAGCTTCTGTGGGGGCACCTCTGCAAAGCTGAGACATGAGAGCACATCACACCACACCTGATGGGGGCCTGCCTTGCACATTCCTGGGCTCTCCCTTTGCTTCTGCCGCTGGGGATCCAAGTGTGCTGCTTGCCCACCAGGCTGTTTGAGAGAGGTAGCACAGCTTGTGTTTGATACCTGTCATCTGTCAGGGCCCTCCCGAAATGCATGTGCTGAAATTTTGCCCAGCAGGCTGATAATCCACTAATCTGTTCCCAGCAGTGACCTGGGACTAATTCATTGATGCACATGGGGCACTCACTGATGATGCTCTAACTTGTTTGTGTTGTCTTTTTTTTTTCTCCTGGTATTTTTTTTGCTGTTCTATTTTTACAAAACCCCAATTAATTAAAAAGCTGCCTACTACCTTCAGCATAGACAGCAGTTTGTCTTCCCAGGTGAGTTGACTGTTTTAATTCTACTAACCAACTCTACTGCCAAAACATAACTTGTTTGTAAACCTCTGCATGCTGCCCAAGAACAATCATTCTGCTTTAAAAATCCTATCTAAAACAATGCAGACTTTCTCTTATCTCAGTGTGTACTCAGGCCTCTCTCCCCTAATCTGAGGTAGTGACATGATTTATGTACTGAGATGGAACTTTGAATATTTAGCTGTGGAGCATTCATTTCCTGCTGTGGGATTCTATCCACATCCATGTTCTTCCTCTCTAAAGACTCATTTTTAGGGTTCTGTGCCTGGCCAGAAGGACTTTACAGATAGGTGGAGGAGATGGAAGAGGACTGGGCTTAGCCAACGTGCAGGCATAGGAGAGATGAGCATAGTTTTAATCAGTAAAAGTATAAAATCACTTTGTCTATGGTTGAGTTTATAATTCCCAAATAAGAAGCAAACAGTTGCTATTGCAGTGTTAAAACTTGCAGTCTGTAGGAGATTGAAGTGTAAAATATGTATCATAACTATTTCTACTTTCCCAGAAATTCCCAGTCCTGCACAAACAGCACAGCCTCCAGAAACTGCTGCAGACACTAAGTAAGTAGAGTTTTAAATCCTTTCAGTTGCACTGCATTTACCTGGTAATCCTCAGATCAGCCCAGAAGTGCTGTGTTGGGGCCAAAACCAGATTTAACACCTGAGAACTTTAGTCAGCAAGAGTGATGCTGGTATTCCCAGTTTTATAAAGCTGAATATGACACTTAACTCTAAACGTCATGCTAAGGAGTCCAAGCCTTTAACACCTAGTTCTGGTTGTGTGAAGGGTCAGATGAAACAGAAGATGGAGTTTTGTATCTCAAAGGGCAAGGCACACTGAGCTGCAAGCAAACAGCTCCTTTGGGATCCCAACTGCAGGGCATGGAAGAGCTTCCAGCCTGCATTGCCAGCTGCTCCACTGCAGGTGTTTCAGGGGCAGGAATGGGAGTACCTATTCCTGGAACACAGTGTAACAGAACCATGCCACTGCCAAATCAATTCCTGCCACTTAATTATCAGGAATCACTTCCAAGTCCTTGTCCTTCATTTGCCAAAGTGAGTTTAGAGTCCTTCTTTGTTACATGGAGCGGGAATTGTATTTTTCTCTGACCTTCTGTAACTGTCAGGATCTGTTCCGTATTGGCTTCTTCCTGCTCCCCTGGTGGCAGCACAGGCACCCATTCCCCAGTGATTTCAAATGTTGTTTTCACTGCTTCTGTTGCAGTGCTGCCCAGCAGCCGGGCACGGGCGGAGGTGCACGGGAAGCACAGGTGGGTTTGCTGGTTTGCCCCAGAGGTCTCTGGAGCAGCCTGTGCTGCTGGGCTGCTCTGCCCCCTCGAGGGACTCCGAGCACACCTTTCCCTTCCCTTGTTGTGGACAGGTGGAGGAACCAGAGGCGAGTAAGTCGGAGCCCGAGGACGATGAGGATGAGGTGGAAGATTTGCCCAACCGGCGGCCGCACCTGCAGGGGATGATCTACCGCAAACCCAGCCAGACCAGCGTGTACCTGCAGGAGTGGGACATCCCCTTCGAGCAGATCCAGCTGGGAGACCCCATCGGCCAGGGCCGCTGGGGCAAGGTCTACAAGGGCAAGTGGCACGGGGAAGTGGCCATCAGGCTGCTGGAGATCGATGGCAACAACCAGGATCACCTCAAGCTCTTCAAGAAGGAGGTGATGAACTACAGGCAGACCCGGCACGAGAACGTGGTGCTGTTCATGGGAGCCTGCATGAACCCCCCTCACTTAGCAATCATTACCAGGTAAGGAGACAGATCTTTCTATTAGTTCTACTGGAAATGTATTACACAGCTAGCTAATGCTGTTCTCATATATAAACATTTCCTGTAGCTTCTGCAAAGGAAGGACGCTGCACTCCTTCGTGAGGGAGTCCAACATCTCCTTGGACATTAACAAAACCAGGCAGATAGCACAGGAGATCATTAAGGTAAGGGCTCCTTACGCCAAGGGAGCCACCGGGCAGGGCCTCAGCCAGAGCTCAGATGCTGCACACGGGATGGGGAGCTGCTCCCTCAGCCTCTCCCCACACCTTCCTGCGTAAGTCCCACAGGGGCCCTGCCCCCAGTTACAACTAACCCCTAACACTGGAGTTAGGGGAGGAAATGTGTTAGAAAGCAGAGTGTGCTTGGAAATAATAAAAACCCAAAACCATTTCCATCTCTGCTGTGTTTCCCAGGGCATGGGGTATCTCCACGCAAAGGGGATTGTACATAAGGATCTGAAATCCAAAAATGTCTTCTATGACAACGGGAAAGTTGTGATCACTGACTTTGGATTATTTGGAATTTCGGGTGTGGTTCAGGAAGGAAGGTAAGTGGACGTTTCAGTGCTTGGTTCCACCTCTAGAACGACAAATGATCAAACAGGGAAACATTTCCTGCAGTGCACGAGGAGTGTCCATTGGTTTAGTACACACTCAGTTTGC
Source organism: Oreocharis arfaki (assembly GCA_013398015.1). Taxonomy (NCBI): domain Eukaryota; kingdom Metazoa; phylum Chordata; class Aves; order Passeriformes; family Paramythiidae; genus Oreocharis; species Oreocharis arfaki. The sequence continues at coordinate 63,180 of VZRR01004793.1, read as the reverse complement.
GTTGTGCACATTTGCTTTATTTTCCTTTTGAGCAGAGTTCTTCCTACAGTTCCAGCAGTACAGCTAGAGGGTTTGGATTAAGCCTCAGGGCACAGAACAAACAAGACTGTAAGCCCTGGAAGGAGCTGTGAGTCAATCTCACACATGCCTATTTGTTAACATGGCAAGAAAATCAGAAACCAATCATCAGCAAAAACATTGGAGTAAATAAAGTCAAAGCATCAGGTGCAGCACAGATGTGGCCTCCACACCAATGTTTTAGTCCTGCTTCTTTCTTTTGGACTCAGGAGGGAGAATGAACTGAAGCTGCCTCATGACTGGTTGTGCTACCTGGCCCCTGAGATTGTCCGTGAGGTGGCCCCGGGGAAAGATGAAGACAAGCTGCCTTTCTCCAAAGCTGCAGATATCTATGCTTTCGGGTAAGGAAGGAACACTCAGGAGCTTGCTAAGTGAGACTGGCTACAGGCCTGAGCCTTCCAGTCAGTGCTCTCCTTCTCTCAGGCTGAGGGTTCCAGCTGGGACACATTTTCCTCACCTACTCCAGAAGTCACGGGTGGAAGGGGTTTGCTGTGTGGCCTTAGGCACCTCCCAGAGCTCAGCTGAAGCAGCTGGAACAGTGCCAGCATTGGGTATTTTCTCTCTGAGGAGCAGGCAGAGGCCTGATGTGTCTGTTGGCATTGCAGGACCGTGTGGTACGAGCTCCAGGTACAGGAATGGCCGTTCAAGAGCCAGCCTGCAGAAGCTCTCATCTGGCAGATCGGCAGCGGCGAGGGAGTGAGACAAGTCCTTGCCACGGTCAGCCTGGGCAAAGAAGTCACTGTAAGTGCCTCAGCTGCTGGAGTTCCCCATACAGCTGTGTATCAGCGAGAGAGGGGGCTGCTTCAAGAGGTTTATTTTACTCATAACTGCGAAGAGAAAGGGCAGGAAAGAGAACAGATGAGAATGGGAGACCAGGTGAGAGGCTAAGCCTGTGCCCACAGCTGTGGTGCAGAAGTGAACATCCCCCCAGCACAGGACACTCTTAGGTTCTGACAGTGGCCAGGCCCTCTGGGAGCAGCATCTGCCTGGGCTCACACACATCCCAGTGCTCAGACAGTTTTCTGCTCTGCACAGTTAACCCATGAACTGAGATAATGAGCCACCACTGTCCTCTGCAGGAAATCCTCTCGGCCTGCTGGGCCTTCGACCTCAGCGAGAGGCCCAGCTTCACTGTCCTCATGGAAATGCTTGAAAAACTGCCAAAACTGAACCGCCGGCTCTCCCACCCAGGGCACTTCTGGAAGTCTGCTGAGTGAGTACCTGCTGCTGGTCACAACACTGATGCCATGCAATTTGCTGACTGATAATTTCTGAGCTTTATTTGCTTTCCTGGGGCTGTCAGACCTGACAGGGCAGGAACTCTGCTTCTCTAGTTCCTGGGAAATGATGTGACTAAGCCACGAGCCTCAGACAGTTAATTTCCTACTTCACCATGTTCACCTCCCTCCAGCAGCTGACTGATCCTGCTGTTTGGTGTCAGACAATATCCACAACAGCATTGGGAAGGGCCCACACTGACCCCAAAGTGGTCAGAACTTCCCCAGTTATGGCAGGTACTGCCTGAGGAAGGGAAGGACTCAAGAGCAGGCCACTGTTTCCCCCTGAAGTGGTTCAGACTGGATGAGTTTGAAGCCACAGACACATTTGCACCCACTGCCCATTCACCGTGTCCTTGGCTCAGTGTTTCTTTTCACCTCCTGAACTGCTCATATTTACTTTCTCTTTGTTCTGATACCTAACCAACCCCTTCCTTTCCTATAATGCTTCACCCACTTCCTGCAACACCTGATCATAACCACCAAACTCTCGACACAGGGACTGTCGTGGCAGTTTGGTCTCTGCTGGGTGTGGGGGCTTGGGAGTGTTGGTTGAAAATTTTGCCACTTCTCCTGTGCAATTCCCCCCCATTTGTGCTGGATCCCTGACACATCAGTGATGTCCAACAACTTTAAACTGCAGAAAGCTTCTCCCAGGCTCTGGCCTCACCCTTGCACAAAGAACGTGCACTGCGCAGTGGAGCTCCCCCCACCTCACACAGACCCTTTCACACTCTGCACTAACACCTGCTGCAGCCTGGTCGAAGCTGTACCCTGTGTAGTTCTCAAGGGCTTGCTTTAAATAACTGAAAACTAACTCTCATGGTGTCTTTTTCCCTTCCCTCCCATATTTCTTTGTAGGTTGTAGCTACTGGTGCAATAACGGGCTCCACCTTGCATGCTTCCATGTGTCGTATCCTAACCGGCAACTTGGACAATCACCTTCCATTAAAAAAGCAAAAACAGACCACGAAATTAACCCATGGACATAATCAACACTTTATCTGAGTTCTCCTCCCTGCCTTTCGCTTGGTGTGGGCTGTAGCTTCAATAACCACTCCCGTCTGCGAGACCTTCCGGGCTAACACCGGGCTCCTCCTGCTCTGGAGCGCGCCAGCAGCCGTGACTCCTCCCGGGAAGGGCGCGGGGACCTGCTCTGGCTGACCAGGTGCACACGGCGGCCGGGGCCGGGAGCGCTGCCCGCAGGCCAGGGCTGCCCCCGAACCGCCGCCCCCACGCGTGTCCCGAGGCAGCGGCCGCGGCCCCTCTGGGGCTGTCCTTAGTGCTGGGGCTCTGGGACTGAACGTGGCAGGGGCATCAGCAAGTCACAGCGCTTGCACTGCAAACCAGCAAGAGCTGCGGGCCGGGTCGGGCTGGTTCTCCCTCAGGCCCAGAGCCGGCACTGGAGCCAGGGTCAGTTTTGTCAGGGCCAGTTCTTGAGTGGAAAGAAGGATGGTCCTTGCTCCGCTTGGAGCAGCTGACGCTCCTTTGCCCACTGAGAACCCAGCCAGGGGCAGTGTCTAAAGCAGGCCCACGTGGGTCAGCTGGGATCAACTAGAAAGCCGTGTAAAAGGAGGAAAGCAAGAGCATCATTCCGCTCCTCCTCCCCTCGCAGATCCAGTGCTTGGAATGTTATGGTTTGCTTCTGTTTACACCCCCTGGTCAGCAGAATGACTTGATGTAGGGCCCTGGCAGAGTCACAGGTACCACAGCAAACATGTGCCTTCTAGAAAAGGGTTTTTTTCACTGGTTTGGAGCAGAGTGGACAGGGACAGAGGAGAACACACACCAAGGGGGTTTCTGCTGGCTGAGAACAAGGTCCCACATCCATTCCCTACATCTCTTCAGGAAAGCTCTGAGCTGAAAGTGCTTCTGGCTCTGCCAGCAGTGTGAGAGCAAGGGGAGAGACACCTTTATGTGTTTGTAGAGCCTGTGGAGGAGCAAACGGGTTCGTGTTTGTTCTGTTAGGGTTTTTTAACCTGTTTGTGTACTTTGTCAAAACTCCCCTTTGACTTACAGAGAAAAATCTATCAGTTGGTTTTTCCTTCCCTTCTACTTCAAGGGAAGCAAGTGCCCACTGAAAACGACTGTCAGGCTTCTACCCATGGTAGAGAGCTGGGAAAACGTTCTGCTCCTCCCCCTTGGGCAAATCAGATTGTGCTGTTAATTCCCACTGATGAGGTTTGCATGAATAATTTCATGTATTTGCTGCTCAATTACTTGAGCATCTCTTGGGTGATGTGAAGTGATGCAAGAGCAGAACCAAACTCATCTCAGGTCCTTTGATAGAGTGGTAGCTTTGCAAGATGAATTATCAGTAACTGTTTCCCCCTCCCTTCTCCTCTCCCTCCCCACTCTTTGCAGCACTAACAGTAGCAAAGCTCTCCTGCGTTTTGAAAGATTTGGCTTGGGAATCCTGGAACCGAGTAACCCAAAGCTCTAGCCCGGTGTCATTGTGACCATGCTGGCTGCCTGCTCCCACACAGCACCAGAAACCCTCCCTGGCTCCTCCACGCCGAGGCTGGTGCGGCCCCACTGAAGACCATCAGCTCAGCCCCGTGTCCTGCCTGAGCACCAGCAGTTATTTAAACGATGTTTACATGATACTTTTGTGTGAACTATATTTTTTTAAACGTAATAAACAGTGAATCAAGTCGAACTACAGCCATTCTCAAATAGCACTGAAAAAGAGAAGAGCTGTTCCTGGTTCCTCCTTGTGTCCGTGCTCAGCAGGAGCCACTCTCTGCCTTCAGCGCGGGGTCCCCTCGCAGCGGCGCCCGCGGTGCGGAACAGCGACGCGGCTCGTGCGAGGCGCTGCCTGCCAGAGGTCAGTTCTTGCTGAAGGTAGAACCCAGCCAGCTGCACTGGGACTTGCCCAAACCATGCATTGTTTCAGCAGGGCTGGTCTAGCTCTGGGCCACCCTGAATTCAGCTACCCCAGAACAGAGCTGCTGCAGGGGGAGAGTGTCTGGCCCTCAGTCAGTGACTCAAGTGCTCTTCTCCACAGAACTCACACTAAAACCTGCTCCTTCTCACACAATCCCAGCGGAATTAAGAATTGCTGGCCTTAAAAAATAGCTTGTCACAGCTCTGCACAGGGACCAAATTCTTTTGAAGTCCAGGCACAAGTTCGAGTGCAGGGAAAGGCAAGAGAGACAGGACAAAGGAAAAGCTGTCCCTAAATAATGCATTAACTAAGGCCTCGATGCACAGAGCTTCAGAGCCATTGTACACCCACAGTGTTGCCACTGCCTACAGTTGGTCACAACTAAAGCAGTTGCTTTGAGGAAAAAACTCCTTAAGAATAACAGAAATCTTGTAACCAAGAAGGCAATACCTGGGCCTGGAGGCTCTGCCTGACCCCAACAGCTCAAACTTGTTTCAGAGATTAGTTTTAAAACCAAAACCCACCCCCCCCTCCAGTGCACAGTGTGGAGGTTGTGGAGGTGACAGCCAGTGACCACACTGAGGTGACAGATGCATCATCCCCCTTGGAAATCAATTGCAAGCCCTGTTACCAGGAGCTCCCCTTTCCCCACCATCACCCTCGAGGCTTGGGGGGAGCTCCCAGATCTTCTGTGAGCAGGCAAAGCACCAGCCCTCAGTGTGGCTGCCTGTGTGAAGAATTAAGTGGCACAAACCCCAAGTTCTGTTGAGCAGAGAGCTTCACTCCTGTGTACAAGTCAGTTGTAGCCTCTTACAAGTGTTGACAAAGACTTTTAAAAATGTGTCTCAGATATAAAAGAGACGATAGGTTTGGCATGGCCAGAGCCTGCAGTGCTGTCCTGATCCCCTCTCCCCTCTCACGTTGAAGGCACGGCTGCTGCACCCATGCCCGGGGCTCCGCAGGGCTCTGCTGTTTGTTGTCACCAGCGGTGTTTCAGCAGCCTGGGCCGGGAGCTGTTTTTCCCCAAGTGCTGCTTAAGTAAGAGCAGCACAACACAAACCCAAAGCAGGGGGAAAAGGTGCTGCCCCTGGGCTGGAACCCTGCGTGGGTTTCCTGCCTTAGGGAAGGAAGGGCAAGAGCTGCTGCCGGATGCACACTGGCCCTTGGCTCAGTCCGTGTCCGAGGGCGGCAGCGGCCTCGGGGTGCTCCTCACTCAGTTTTTGGGTGCATAAACCAGGCCCCGAGAGCTGGGACACCCAGAACGTTCTGTGTGGGATCGGCTGTGCACGGGCCCTGGTTCCTTGCAACCACAGACTGTCACCCTTTGTCCCTCCCGCAGCTCTCCTCCCGGGTCAGGCCCAGCCTGTGGAGCCCTTTGTGTCCGGCCGTGCCGCGGCCCAGGGTGCTGGACACTGTGGGATGTGCCCCCGGCACAGGGGTGTGCACAGCCTGCCTTTAACGGGGAGAGGGGGACTGGAATCCAGCCTGACCTGGTGGTGTGTGGGACACCCCTAAATTGCCCTTGAACACAGAGCTCATCCTCTGCCCCAGTGCAGCCCGCAGGAGAGTCCCACACCGTCTGTGGGGTCATTTTGGTTTCGGTCAGCCAGGGGCGCCCGGCCGAAGCCGGCGGGGCCCTGCGGCTGCGGGGTCACGGAGCTCTCCCAGCCCCGCACACCAAGCGACAGTCCCTGGGTTGTGTTTGTGTCACACGTCCCGCCCCGAGCCCGTCCCGGTGGAGCTGTCAATGTGACAATGCTGTGCAATGCTGCTACAGGAGCCACACGTCAGTAGTGAATGTAAATGGTCGTAACATGGTGAACATGGACACGTTTTCTTTTCAAATGTGATGTAAACTTTGTACAGTACAAATTTTTTTTTATATTTTCTATGAACTGAGTGTCTTCCAGAATTGCTATTAAATTAATTACAAATTGTTAGGATTAACAACAGTTGCTGTATTAGTTTATGCAACCAGCAAAAAAAAAAAAAAAAGAAAAAAAAAGAGTGCATTCTATGCTACTGGAATTCTGGATATGTAGGAATCTTTTCAGTGAATAAATCTTTGGTCTGGATAAAGCAAGTGTTTCTGAGTCCTGGTTTGACCTTTCCCTCCCGTTGACTTGACCCGAACTAGAACAGGAGCAGACTCCCACAGAGACCCCCCAACACAGCAGCTCCTCCTCCCCCCTCTGCTCCCTGCCCTTCCCCTGAAGGACACCAGGCGACCTCCCCCTGCACCAGTCCACTGCAATTATCAGTTTTCCCTCCCAGATATGATGAGTCACATTATTAAATGGTTAACTCAATGGTGAATGAAGGCACCACTGAGTTTTCTTGAAGCACCAAACTGTTCCAGAAGCTGCTCCCCCCCAAAAGCACCGCTCGAGGCCGTTCTGGGACCTCAGCACCGTCCCCGTCCTTTGCACAAGGTCCTGCCACCACCTCCCACCTGCAGAGTGGGGCAGAGCTCTGCCACCCAGACCCTGCTCTCCACGCTGGAAGTGCCACTACCAGGTGTTAATTAATCCCAGGAAGGTTCTGCTGCTGCCAAGAGCTTTGTGCCAGGAATAACGGAGGCTTTGTGCCATCCTGACAGGAATGGGCCACGGCATCATAAAAGCACAGTTTTACATGTCATCCATCTTATCTACATCTCACACACAAACAATAAAAAGCTTAAGAGATGTTGAACATTGTTATCTTTCATAAAGAATAAGAAATAACGAATTTAATTCTCAATTATACTTGAACGGCAGAAGTGTTTCATTTAAAAAACCAGAACACACAAACTCCAGTCTCCATGCAAAAAGGTTCTGCCCTAGCTGTGACTGGAGCAGTTTGATGCTTCCCTGCTCACAGCTGTACCTCAGAACTGCCCTGGGCTGTCCGAGGCACCAACATTGGGGTCCCTCTGCCCTGGGACAGCCGCAGCAAACGGGAACAGGAGCAGCCAGCACACGCATCCCAAGGGAGACAAACCCCGCACAAAGGGAGCATTTCCAGCCCCAGCCAGCTGCACTGCAACACTCAATGGCATTTAAAACCCCCACACCAGACGGCATCATTTCACCAGCCCAGCTGGCGCTCGACAGCAGAACACCCCAGAGCAGCCACAGAAATGGGGGTTCACTCAAAGGAGGCACCAAATAATGACTCACAAAGCTCAGGCTACAAATGAACTGACTGGAGCAGGATCTAGGAAAGCTGGACACCACATCCTGCCTTCATCCTCACAGGTCAGCCTGCTCCTCCCAGATAAGGCAGCAGCTCCAGCCCTGGCTGCCAGCGGGGTTACTGGGGCAGGCAGAACCCCTTTGCACACGGACAATAGAACACAGTATTACCAAACCACCAAGAAAAAGAAAAAGCCTTTCTCCTACCTGGCCTCACCTTCTCCAGGACCCAGAGCTCACCAGCCTCGCGCATCACCCCAGCACAGGCATCGTCTGCCAGGGCCTGCTCCACAGCCCTTTGCTGTCCCTTGTGAGCCTCAGGTGTCCCTAACGAGCCTCAGGTTGTCCCTTGTGAGCCTCAGGTTGTCCCTTGTGAGCCTCAGGTTGTCCCTAATGAGCCTCANTCCCTAACGAGCCTCAGGTTGTTCCTTGTGAGCCTCAGCTGTCCCTCATCCCCCTGCCCCTACCTGGCCCCACCACCCCCCAGGTTTCCTGTGTTTCCCTGATGCAGGGCCCAACCTTCTGTCACCTCCCTGCACTCATGGACCCTGTCCACACAATCCCTTCCTTTTCCTTCAGTTAATGTTACTCCCTACCTGCCAGGAACCTTCTCTGTCCTTACTCTCTGTTGCTGTTCTCTGCTACCTCCTGCTCTCTGCCACTGTCCACGTCCTCTCATCTGTGCTGTGTCTGGAATCCTATGGCTAAGGCTGTCCTGAAGCACGTGTGAAATACACTGTTCACACATGGCACCACTGACTTTTGAGTCTCAACTCTGCCTTCAACAGATTCCAGCTCCTGGAGACAAGGGATGACAGGAAAATCTCACCTTAAGCTTTTTTACTATGCTCATATAGGCCTGGTAATTTCAAAGGAACTAGTTCTGATGTAACTGCAAGGCCTAGAAAGAGCCCAAGTCCACATACAAGGAGGGCAGCTTCAAGCCAGTCTCAGTCCCTGGTGCAAACTCACACTTGCCTGGCAGTAACAAAAATGCAAAACCGATCACAGACAGACTGCAGCTCCTGGAATGGCCCTTAGCTCAGGGGGGAGTGCTGGCTGGAGCCCCAACCCACCTCACCACAACCTGAGAGCTGACGTAGTTACCTCTGCCTTTGCAGGCTGGAGCCAGGAGCAAGAAGAGGTTCATTGACCCACACATGTTGTCTCAGTATAAAGGCAGATTTTATTACAACCAAACCAAGTAAACCAGAGCATAGAACTCAAATGTACAAAGTGCTTTGGAATTTTTGGGACCTTCCTGCCATAGGCTCTGTAACAACAACAACAACAACAGAGGTTCATGCACCTGAGTCCCACAAAGCAGAGGTCACCACTGCTGCCTGCTGAGCAGACACATCTGAGGTGGAGGCAGCAGGTGTTCCCACTCGGGGACCAGCACACTGTTATCTCATTTGCAAACATTACTCCAGATCCAGGCACGTGGCCAGACAACTCCCAGCAACACAGCCATCCATTCACTTCCTTTCAAGTGAAGATAATATGCAAATTAACCAATCTGATATAAATAAGGTCACAAAGATAAACTGTACTGTTTAAAAAAAGGACTTCAGCTCTATTTAACTTAGTACAAAACTCTACATTTTCCATGTACTTACAAAACCCACCAGATTTATACTAGCGTAGACAGCATTAAAAAAATAACTTGCGCTTTCACTATTAAGATAATGTATTAAAAGCATGTCAGAATAAATAGCAACAAAAGTTACATTTAATATTTTACTTAAGGCTGAGGTTTAAGAGTCAAATCCTACAATCCTATGCACGTGCATGATTGAACATGTATAAGAAAGTGGATTTGACTCCTTGTTTTTTGAAAATAACAACAAATGTGCAAGTATTGTCTAAAACATAAGTGGACTTGTTCTTCAGCTGGTGGGTTGCAAAGCTCTTTTGACTTCATGTGGGAACACAGCCCCAAATATATCTTCATGGTATCGCTTTTGGCTCTGCAAAAAGAAAGGACACCCAAGAGATGAATTAAATGCTGCCAGCTACTCCTTATCCATCAGTTCAGCAACTAAAAGGCCTTATGCATTTGTAGGACTGCTTCTGTAATCGCAGACTTTTGTTGCTGCCAGTGAAAGGGAGCTCCCTGAATCCCAGGCACAAATGCACCAGGATGAGTTCTGGTAACAAGAGGGTCCTAAAAGGCCTCAGCCCCAGGCACTGGATTCTCAGTGATGGGCCCACGAAATTCCTAAACTCACTTTTCCTCTGTTGGTACAATAAAGCCTCAAATTCCTGATGTTCCCAACACCCTGCAAAGCTGATCCCCAGGACCCCCAGGGAGACCCTGGGGAAGAGGGTCCGTGTAAGAGCAGAGCAGCAGAGTCCCTCTCACACGCTGACCGAACAGAAGCTGCGCTGGCAGCCCCGGGGGGACCGAGCTGCTCTCTCAGAGCTCTGTTCCCTGTGCGTGCACACAAAGGAGCTCACGGCAGCCGCAGGACCCTGAGCGGCTGTGCAGCCTCCTGTGCCACACCTGCTGGAGGGAACGGCCCTGATGAGAGCATACCTTGAGCTGTGGGAAGTACTGAGGGCATACCTTGAGCTGCAGGAAGGACTGAGGGCATACCTTGAGCTGCAGGAAGGACTGAGGGCATACCTTGAGCTGCAGGAAGGACTGAGGGCATACCTTGAGCTGCAGGAAGGACTGAGGGCATACCTTGAGCTGCAGGAAGGACTGAGGGCATACCTTGAGCTGCAGGAAGGACTGAGGGCATACCTTGAGCTGCAGGAAGGACTGAGGGCATACCTTGAGCTGCAGGAAGGACTGAGGGCATACCTTGAGCTGCAGGAAGGACTGAGGGCATACCTTGAGCTGCAGGAAGGACTGAGGGCATACCTTGAGCTGCAGGAAGTACTGAGGGCATACCTTGAGCTGGGGGAAGTACTGAGGGCATACCCTGAGCTGTGGGAAGTACTGAGGGCATACCCTGAGCTGTGGGAAGTACTGAGGGCATACCTTGAGCTGCAGGAAGTACTGAGGGCATACCTTGAGCTGTGGGAAGTACTGAGGGCATACCTTGAGCTGGGGGAAGTACTGAGGGCATACCTTGAGCTGGGGGAAGTACTGAGGGCATACCTTGAGCTGCAGGAAGTACTCGTCTGCCTGCTGCTGGCTGAGGCGCAGGGCCCGGGCGAGCAGCACCCGCAGCGCCTGCGCCACGTCCCGCGCCATGCGCACGTCCCCGCACACGTACACGTGGCCCTGCTGCCTGTGCACCACCTCACACACGTGGGCCTCCAGCTGCCTCTCCAGGATGTCCTGAACGTAGACCTGAGAAACAGAAAAAGGATCATCACACCAGGTTTCTTAAATGCTGCTGAGGCTGCTGGCTCTTCTCAACCCATCGTGGGTCTGCGCACTAAGGCTCTAAGGGCCCCGTCTGTCCCAGCTCTGTCCTGCACCACCACAATGGTGAAAAATGTCTTCAGGCTGCCTTTATGAGCCCCAGATTTGGAACCTGGGCCTGTCTTGATGCCCAAGAGATAGGCTGGAAATAAATCCCTACAGATTGATGTCTACATTTGTTCATGGCAGTGCTGGTGGTGAGGGGGATTTCTCCTCCTCACTCACCCACCCGTGTTAAGTGCTGTATTTATACATTTATACAGTAAATTTTGCTTAATGTTGCTATGTCATTACAGCATCACCACATACACACCAGAACTAATTTACATGGCATGATCTCATGGTTATTAGATAACCGTTTTGCACTGCGCTCGCGCTCCCCCAGTTCGGGCGTCTTCGGGGGTCTTTGATGAAGGCTTCTAAAGTCTTCTTCACACCTGAACTTTTCAACTTTGTCTTTGCAGCATGCATAGTTGCAGTGCTCCTTGTTCCGTCTGGTCGTAACTGGCGTAAATTCTCTGTTCTGTGGCTAATTGGCTTTGCATTTGCCAGTTTCTCATTAGTACTACACTTACCTATCTCTGAAATGATACACCTGGTGAGCTTTTTTCTTTTTTTTTCCTCTATCTCTCTTTGTCTATTTCTCATTTAAGCAACTAGTTAACCATATACTAGCCATTACATTGTATAAAAGGCTATTCATATCAGGTTTTACAGGTTATATAGATATCAAAAGTTATGATTCATGTTATATAAGTATCAGGTTATATAGGTATAGAAGTTATGATTCAGGTTACATAAGTAAAAGCTATGACTCAGGTTATTTTGATATGCTTCAGGTTATATTGATAAAAAGTCATGATTTAGGTTATATTCATATTAAGTTACATAGATATCTTATAACTCAAGCTACATAAGCTCCTTGTAACTTTGACCTAAGTTACATAGACATCAGTCTCTTGATCAGACTTGAGTAGACAAAAACTCTTCTCTCTGCCAAGTCTCCTAACTGCCAGGAGAGCAGGAGAGCTAAAAAGAGGATAACTTGAGTGCTGTTTTTTTGTCCATTTAAGATTTCTTCTATGCAAAATTAATTTCCTTGGTCACTGTGTCATTGAAATAGGGACAAATGGCCAGAGCCAACTCATTTCTAACTCATGGGCTAATCAAATCCTGCAAAATCTAAGGGTTCTGAAAATGTTCCAGTTCTAGTTCCAAAGGCTGTTTGCAACGGATGTGCCTCTATCGCAGTGAGGGGTTGTATTTATGTAGCTTGCTTGTGCTGGAGTGCACAGGGAGATTTTCCTTCATTTGAAGGAGTGGGGCCTTCTGTCCCTGCTCACAATACATTGCAGCAAAATGCTAACAATTTTTAAAAGGACCAAGTCCAGATCTTAACTTGAGGGATGATTCTGGAGGAGTTAACCCTTAAAGAAGAAAGGAACCAGCCTTACTTTCTCTTGGCCAGGCAGTCTGGAGTAAGCTGTGTAGATGTCTTTCAGGACTCCCTTCTTCTGCATTTCCTCAGTTTCCTCTCTGTAGATGTGATCCAGGTCTGGCTGCCGGCAGCCGAACAGCAATGTCATGTCACCCCCTCTGAGCCCTGAAACCAGCGTGGGACTGTGTTTGTCTGAGTGCCTGGTGCAGTCACTGACACACAGGATTGGCCCACAGGCTGTGCCCTCCGAGTCCCCAGACACCCCCTGCCCACCAGAGTGGTCTCTGGGGAGATGGACTGGCTGTGACAGTGCCGTGCCCGATCAGCCCCGGGGTGACAATCTCTGCAGGGGCTCTTGGCTGATGTTTGTGGGTGTGTCTGGCTGCAGAGCCCTTGTCTGGAGGACCGGGAGTGTCCCTCTGCCAGCCCTGCCCAGACAGTCCCACAGGTACCTCTGTGCTCCAGGTCATAGAGGCGCTGCAGCCAGAAGCTCCTGAAGGGAGCGATCCCTGCGCCCGAGCAGATCAGAATGCAGGGCTTGGCTGGCTCCTCTGGGAGGTGGAACTCATTAGCACTAAAATGCAAAAATATGTTAATTAGGTAACTGGTTTCTGACTGAAATTCACGTTCAGTTGCCTGAATGACTCTGAGCAGCACAGCCGAAGTCCCCAGTTTGAAAGCAGCAATGGGGCTGAACTTGGTGCTCCTTGTTCCCTCCCCTTTCCTTGCTCTGCAGTAGAGAAGCTGACAGTGGGGATGGGGTCATAGGAATAGAATTATTTCAGAATTTTCTAATGATTTGTGATTTTACTCAATGCGTAAGGCATGGGAAAGGATCTCATCTCTGGAATTCAGGGAATTCCCTCTCTTCTCAGACCCAGCTATTCCAACTTCCACTCACCAGTCACTTCAAAATATCCAAGCAAAGGAAAACCCACTGAAGAAACTGAACTAAGAATTGCTCTTTTTTGGGTTGTTTAATTTTCTTTACCTGCGGATGAAGCAAGGAACAGTTTCATTGAGCTCTATCGTGTTCAGCCACGTGCTGCAGACTCCATGGTGCAAAGGCCCTTCTCCATCTAAAAGCAGAGCAAGGCAGAACACCTGTCAGCACCCAAATGCCCTCTGTTTTTAAAAAAGCACAGTTTATACTTAAAATTATAGCTTTAAAATAAATGTATGTCTAGTAATGATTTATATAACAAGGATACACTGATAATGATGCAGGATTTTAGCAAATTGTGGCCCAGGATGAACACCTGCACTGCAGGTACTATTCAGCAGGTATGACAACACACATTTTTTGTTACAGATATGCTTCATGCTGTATGGCAGACACAGGTTTTTTTCTGAACCACAATGTAGCCTAAATATCATTTAATTAAGAGAGCAATGAAAACAACAGTTCATTACCTCTTGTCCTGTAGTTTACAACTGCAACTGTCAGATGAATCTCTCTGGCTGTCATGTCACAGGAGGAGCTGACAGAATAGTACCTGGGCTTCAGAAATGGCAGCTGCGTCAGCAAGAAAGCTGTGGAGACCTCAGCAGAGGGGAACTCCTCCAGGACCTCCAGGATGTTTGGGCTGTTGTAAAACTTCCATTTATTGTACTCTTCTGTGCTCTAAAAGCCAAAGGGCATCACCACAGTGTTACCAGGTCATGCTGAGTTCAGGAGAGCAGGGGTATATGAAATATCACTTGTAAATAAGATTCCTGCTTTACATTCAATTAAATATGCAGGCACATCAACAAAGAATTCTCAAAACTTTGCCAGGACCAATACTGGAGTTTCCCAAGAAATCATTTAATTTTGAACACAGAAGCTCAGAATCCCCACTGCAATGTTCTCTCAGTGAGGACATAGAAACTGAAGCAGAATCCATTTCTCAGCTCCCTGTCATGGCACGTCCACAAAACTGTGTAGTCCCAGGTCCTGACCCCTCGGAGCATCCCTGAACCTGGTAGGAGGAGCCAGCACCTACCACACCTGAGGGTCATTGGGTACGTAAATCCACACCCCTCTGACTCTCAGGGTAGTAAATTCTCTGACAGAAACATCTACCAGCTCTCCTCCAGCTCCTCCACAAAGTGTAAGGTCTTTAAGGGTGTCTCACCAGAAACCACCATGAGGCAACAGGACGAAGCAGGCAAATGACCCACCCAGAACCACACAGGAAACACCAGATCTTGGTTCCCACGCCCAAGCTGAGCCTCAAGACCCCTCTTTCTCTCACTGTGGTTGGCTTTCCAAGACCACAGAATATGTAACAGAGGCATAAAAATCCATCACTGCAAAAACTTCTTAAGCTTCTGTTACAGAGTCGAAGGGCATCAGAGGGCCCAGTGCACAGAACTGCAAACACAACTCCAGCCCTAAGGCTCACCTGACACAGCACTTCCAGCCTCTGCTTGTCTCCTCCTGCTGTCACCAGCTGGGAGAGATTTTTTAGCAGTTGTTGGGAGGGTGGAGTAGTGATATCAAGGAAGTATGTCAAAGCCTCGGGGAGTGTGCAGGCTGGAATCTTCTTGTGACTTGTCCAGTAGCCACCTGGAAATGAGGGAAATAAGAAGACACTTGGCAACATCCACAGTATTTAGTTGTAGAGCTTTGCAAAACTCAATGTCCTTCAAAATACCCCTTCAGGTGAGAGTGCTGCAGGTCTAGACCACAGGGCCCTCCTGAATGAGGTTATTGTGAGGTTTTGAATGTTTTGTAAGGGGAGGATCTGACACAGAAAACTTCATGACAAAACACCACTTGGAAAGTCAGAGTCTTTCATTTGGTGAAACCATCTTTCTGTGTGCCAGAATCCTATGATTGTTCCTACTAAGATGGGAAAGATGGGCAGGACATATAAGTCGATTTTAGGACTCTTACATATAGCAACAGTAAGAAAACTGTTGATTAATTTAATTGCAGTCAATGGCCAATTCAGCAACTGAATTACAAGCAATGTCACCTTGGGTACCTCTGCAAACCCTGGTGAAGTCATGGTTTTGCCAGAAAGTAGAAATCAGAACAAAGAATTATAAGAATAACTAAAAAGCAGCAACAAAATCCTATTGAAACTTAAGAAAAGGATCATAGAATCAAATTCAGTCAACAAAAATTCTTAGGAATTATAAAGGAATCTGTCCAACATCCTCTGTTATTTTGTCTAAAGAGACCCAACTTACCATCTATGCAGGTTTCAAGCCTGATAGTCTGATCAGCTGGAGGGGCATCCTTGACACGTGCAATAATGCCATGGACTAATTCTGGCTGGTTGCCTGGGAAAATCCCGATGTGTTCCCCAGGAAGGTAGTGCACTTCCTGATTAGTCTCACAGGAAAGTTTAACCAGAATGGTAACACGACTGGATAGCAAAGAAAGAGAAACGAGACAGATCTTGGTTACAGTGACAGGACTTCCCTTGGATTGCACAGGAAAGGAATAAATCTGCAGTGGCAGTTGACAAGGGCTCCCTTGTGTTCATTACCAAATACCAGACCAGCTTAGGACTTCACAGAGACTTAAACAAATCAGAGCCCAGGTATGTGAAGTACTTGTATCCAAACAAATTGGGTGCTGAAGTTCTGTCTGGTCTGTCCAGTACAGAATAAACATGCCTGGAATCAGCCAGAGAAAGTGCAGCCCCATTGCAGACTGCACAGCTCACATGCTTCTACTAAGGACAGTACTAAATTCCTATATTTTGTAATAACTGCAGGAGAAGATGTTTATAACCAGGCATTTTAGATGTTTAAGATTTTAGTAAAATGTAGTATTGCAAAATTCAAAAGAAGTAGCATACCTGGACTTCAAACTTTGAAGATTCTGCCTGAATTTCAGCTTCATGGGAATTACATCCTTGGCATGAATGCTTGCAAGAGCTGGTGAGAAAAGAGAATATGACTCTTGGTAACAATGTGATTAGGTTTGTTTAAAATGTCTTCCAATAATATGCAGAGAAGAACTGAACCACGCTTGCCCTAGAACATGACCGACCATCAATCCGCTGTGTGTGCCCTATTCCCTGGCTAAAAGCAGTTCATCTCAGCTTTTGTTCCTTTGGGGCTGTCTAAATGTGTGATAATTCCAGTGTTATTGTGCTGGAAAAGACAACTTATGCAATGTAAACCAGTGTCTTTTCAAATCTGACCATGTACTTCATTATATGCATTCTACCATCTAGCAGGGCCAAGAGCCCTTCCGAGAAACCTTCACAGTTCGGCCCCTCTGAAGCAGCAGAGGCAGAGGGAGGGGAAGGTGGAAGCAATACCTTTAGCCAGGTCCATGGGCTGAGAGTCATGCACTAGCCTGTAATCGGTAGGGTCCCAGCTTTCCTCAGAGGTGTAGATGTCAGGCAACTGGATACTGTTTCTTCCACGGATGTCAAAAGTGTCACAGGCAGTCTAGATAAAAAACCAACAAAAATAAAGGTTATTCAAGGTAAAAAAAAATATTCTTAGTGTTGTCATAATCCTATTAAGGAGCTATCAGTTTCATAGATTGTTGTTTTTTATTGCTTCTGGTGTGTGGGTTCAGTGAGTTCAGTAAGGTTCCACTTCTATACCAGTATACCTAAAAAAGATCTACTGTGAAAAATTCAGATGTTTGATGCTACACTTGTTCATACTGAGTATTCCATTATCCAAAAGGGTTCATGCAATTTTGTGTGGATATTAAAAAATAATAGAAAAGGGACCCAGTTCTGTCTCCAAATTAGGCAAGCAGTAGAGAAGTCAGGTGAGACAAGTTCAGATATAAATTCAGATGTTTGGTTTCCTTCATTTTCACTCATTTTTATGGGAACTAAACTAAAATGAATGGATGAATGACTAGCATATGAGCTGTATTTCTACAATCACCTTGAAAGCACTGACTGCCCAGCTGCGGAAAGCTTCTTCTTGCCCTTTGAGTTCATCCCCTTCACCCACTGGAGCGAGCTGGGCAGCCCCAAGTTGGGCCAGTTTTTGGTCAATGGCATGAGCAAAGGCACAGAACTCTGGGTACATGCTGGACCCCAGACCAAACACAGCATATCTGCAGAAGGAGATGAAAAGAAGATTGCTGGGTTATGCTACATGGAGTGCAAAAGGACTCAATCACATGAAAACCAAACAACAAAGTATTTTTACCTAATTTTCTTTCTCAGCAGTTTCAGTCTGAGCAAGGAGTCCTTAAAGGTCTGCATAAAAATTCATAAAATACTTAAGGTTAGAAAAATACTCTGATTTAAAACAGACCTGATCCATATCTTACTCAAGGACATGAGACAAATGAAAGGTTTGTCTTTGGTCTTGAGCTGAGTCTCACACACTTCTGAGGTGAACATTACCTTTCCATTACATGGAGAATCTCCATTTCCGAAAGTGCTAGTAACCACTAAAAGAAGTGTTTCTTCTTCCAGGTCACAAATATTGTAGTCATCCATGCACAGAATCTGGAAGGAATAAAGATCATGAGACATTGCTAGCAGACATAAGAACTAGCCTAAGATATCTCAGATGACTGCTGACCAAACTTACAATTCGTTATGCTAAATGAATACAAACTCAAAGTTCTAGTCCAACTTACATTTACTGAACATTCAAAAGACAGGTTTGGAGAATGGAAGAGCCTGCAGAAGCCAAACTCCTGCCTCCATGTGGTGTGACTGATTTGTACTGCTCACCTTAGGGCTGAAGGCACAGCTGAACAGGCTGCACAGGTTGTTGGCGAGCGTCTCCGACTTGCCCGTCTCTGTCGCGTAGATCACGGTGACCTTGGTCCTGGTGGCCACTGCTCCTCGCATGAGTGAGGATGCAAAGAGCACAGCCCTGGGGAAAGAACAATCACACACAACTTTTAATGAAGCTACACTAATTCAGTTTGATTCACAAACAAGCTAGGAAAGACTGAGCTTGAGCATGGCTTTTCCTTGGAAGATGGTTCAGAAGCAGCACACTCTAAACAGCCCTTAGATAGGAATGTTACCTCAGGATGGACAGGGTAAGGCTATGATTCTAACCACTCAAGTGCTCCCTACTGTAATAATTTTTTTAAAGAAGTAGAATGGAAACACAGAATAGTTGGAGAAAGCATGAAGAATCTTATTTGAACAACTTACTTTGCCAAGATGCTAAACTTTATCTCTTTTTTCCTTGGCCTCCGGGTGTCATCATGCCACACATGTGTTTTCCATGCATCCACCTTTAAACAGAAAAAAAGTTAAGCTTTAGGTAAGGAATGCAAAATAGTAAATAAACAATTTGTGTATCTTTAGAGGGCCAGATCAAATAGAATCTGTATATACAATCCACTGAGCGCAAATATGGGATCAGCCTCTGGTGCATTAAACTGCATTTTGCTTAAAGCCAGAGAATTCAACAGAACTCACAGCACCTCCCACATAAAATAGCTCCTGTCTGCTACTTCTGAATCTGTCTAGTGAACTTCCATGAACCAGGGCTTGGGACCCAGACTCCCTCAGGTCCCATATCGCATCAGCACTGCTGAAGTTGTCTGCTAGAGTCGGTTTTTCTTTTTGATGATGTGTACCTGGTAGTAATAGAAGGGAGTGAGGACATAGTTCAACATCTCTTGGTGGAACACAGGGGTTATGCCGCCTGACAGGGGAGGCACAATCCACACCCAGTCTGCTGGGCAGCCGCCCCGCGCACGGTACTCGCTCTGCATGTACTTCAGGAAGGACTCGGAGGCTGAGTGGTGATCCATGATGGTTACATTCTGTTTCTAGAACAATGGCAAAAAGAAAAACATGCATTAAAAACCCTATTCTGCCCTTCTACCTGGTGTAGCTAAAGTAATCCTCTTGCTTTGGTCAATATTTCAAGGACTTTACTCAGGGCTGGGAAATAAATACTATCAGCAATTACTGTAAAGATACAGATTGCAGCGCGGGCCTTTGATTAAGAACTCTTAGATCTTTTCTTTAACATCAGCATTTTACCTCTGCAGCACTGGGAGTGTATGCTGCAAAGCCTCTGACTCACTCTTACTCACTTTTCATATTGTCATGATATGTTAAATAAAACTGGAATTGAAAATAAAATATATTAATCCAATGGCTTTACACAGGTTTTGAAACACTGATACGTTAAAAGGATGAAAAGTCTTGCCCTTAACTTCCTTTTCTTTTTCTTTTCCTTCTGGCTTTACCTGTGAGAAAATATGGATTCCCCTACTTTCCCAGGTGTAAATCAAGAATAACTCTATTGGAATCATAATGCCATCTCCACTGAGTGAGAGGAAAAAGGGATAGTAAATGTTCAGTGTCTCTCCAGATCTCACACCCATTGACTTACCTGGAAGCTGTGAAGCACAGCCACATTGATCTCTACAACAGCTCGGTCCTTCCATAATGATGACAGTTTGCTTGTTTCCAGCCCCATTCTCCTCCCTACCTCCTACATGTGAAAAAGAGAGAGAAAAGGGAAAAGCAAATTTACTATATGGAACTTAGACCTCGTGATTTCTCAACCTCATCACTTTTTCATCAGGAAAAAGTCGTGCAGAAGAGGAAAGAGTCAGTCTCATGCCGAGGAAAGGGATGGCAGCAGAAACACCTGAGATTAAAGGTAAACTGGAATTTTGGAGTTCTGAATGTGCCAGTTTCATAAAGCAGGGAGTGGTCCTCTCCCATCCCAGTGAACACTGATAGATGTCTCTTTTTCAAAACTCTTCCTGCACCAGGTTCAGTGCCTGTGCAGCCCAGCCCAGCTCCCCTGCAGCAGGTTACCTTCAGGATGTTGTAGCGCTGCGCGTCACAGAAGTCCCGCACTCCTATCTCTGTGCCCATGTACCAGCCATTGAACGGACACGCGGTGAACTCCAGCCCTCCCACCTCCAGCAGCATGCTGGCCACGGCAGGCAGCGCGTACCACTTCAGGCCCAGCTCCTTAAACCACTCATACCTGCCAGACAAGCAGTGTGAGTTATTACTTGTGTGTCTTTTCCTCCTTTAGGCAATAAGCAGAAAAGCCCAGGAAGATAAAGAGTAACAATTCTAAGGGGAGCCCCCGGGGCAGGGTCTGCAGAAACTCACACAGTTTTCAGTGCAGTAATTGGGAATCACCAGCTACAAGAACTGCAGAACCATATTACAAAGTTCTGCAATCTGCAGGCCAGTCCCAAAGCAAACAAGAAGAAAAACACAAAGAGAGAAAGGCAATAAACACTTTGTTATGAGTGCAGCCATATTTTACATATGTATTACACTGCATAAGAAATTACGATTTTTAAAATTCTGAATATAATTGAAATGTAGATTGGGAAAAAAGATTTCCAACAAAACTGCCATTTGCTTCCTTAATTTAAATCTCATTTCATTGTTCTAACAAGCATTTTACCTTTCAGGATAATTTACCATCATTTCATCCTGACAAAGAATTCATAAAAAAACTGCCACAGGAGCAGCCCAATAACCTGCAAGGTGAGGCAGAGGCAAAAATGTAATTATCTAAAACTTGCGTGCTTACTTTGGATGCTCCATTGGCACTTGGAGGACAATTTCTGGAGGTAATTCAAATATTTCTGGGTCCTGGCCGTTTGCTTGGAGAACAAGTGGGAGTACATCAAAGCAGCCATATTTCGGCTTCCACCCAAGCTCAATGCACAACTGCAAATACAGAAAGCACATTTTGTGTTTTTTTCAGGTTTCCCTTCCAGATCTGAAGAGAAAAGAATTTTAACTCTCTGAAATCTGCTGAGGTAAATTCTAAATGAAGAAGATTCTCTTTCCCATTCCAACAGTGTTGAGTCATGTTGATGAAGTACTGGTTGTGTCCCTGGTCGTGTCCCGTGACAGTATCAGCTCACCCTGTTCTGAGATGGAGGGCAGCACTTTTATACCAGGACTGTAGGAAATTATTATTCCAGCCTGCACCTAGAAGCTGTGGGGCAGAACAGCCCATTCCCTCCTCACCTCCCTACCGCTCAGCATTAACATGAGAGGAAAAAGCCCCGGGGAGGTGGGTTAGCCAAGATGGGAAGCAGCTGTGGCGCAGAGTTTGGAGCTGTACCTGAGTGAACTCCACAGTGGCAGGGTCTCCAAGGATGGAGCCATCTGGCATTTGGTAGCCAGCATAGCGGATCAGCTGGCTGTTCCACACACGGAAATCGTGCTGCCCGTCCGTCCTCTGCGGGAACACCGTGATGGCTGATCTGCCCACGACAAAGCAGCACATCAAACACATCCTCACTGTTCACACAGAAATTGCTACCAACCCAAAATGTTTTACATTTCTAAAATAAACATCAGTAGGAATAAAATCATTTATCCTCTTTACCCACCTCCCCGAATCTTCAAATTATCTCTTTTCCCCAGGAACTGCAAAAGGTTTTGCAACATCAGCCATAAAAGTTATAAAATTTCAAGATGGTTGATGGAACACATGAGAGGAACATGTAAGTACAAGGAAAATTAAGAGCAGAGACAAGCTGTCAAAATGTTTAGATAGACCATTTCATGTGTTTTTGATGCTAGATCTGGATGTGATTTTTGTTGTTTAAAATTAAAATTAAAGAGACCTACCTTATATTCCCATTGTTTGTAGCATACTGAATATGATGACAGATACGCTCAAACATTTCCTTGGCTGTTTTACAGTCCCGTGCATCAAGCACCTGCATGTTTCCAACAGAAATGTAAAGAAGAAGACTAATTTTGAAACAGTAATGCAAAGTTGTTATTTTTCCTATGCAATTAAGGAATGGAAAGATTGTAGCTCCACTAGGAAAGGTTAATTTCCATAGTCCTTATTTGCACCATTTTCACTCATAACAGTCCACAAGGACCAGAACATGCACCTGGTTCCATGACACACCTGGTTCCTACACTCACACTGCTACACATTTTCATCCGTCATGCAGCAATGAACTACAAAATACCCAATCTCCTGATATGAACAGGAGGGAGTCCCCCTCAGTTGAAGCAGTGGCATGTTCTACCAAAGGAAAGGACATTCTTCTGAGTCACAGCAGAGGACTATTTGGCCACAGCTTAGGTGTAGATCCACAGCTCACCTGCAGATTGGACCACTGGATTCTCCCGATGCACCTGGGCGCGTTCCTCCAGGCCTGCTTGGCAGCAAAGGTCAGCTCATCCTTTGTCAGTTGGTAGGTTCCTGTTGCTTCTATCTCCTTGGTCACTGTTTCCAGTCGGCCCAGCTGTTCTTTGATTTTTGGCCTTTTGAACAGGAAACAGGCATGAAAAGAAACAATGAGAATTTCATTCAAAGTGCAGATGTTCTCTTCATATTTTGGCTTCAGAATTTAAGACTCGTCCTTATGGAGTGCAATGACAGAGCTTACTGGCTTCATGAAGAAATTAACACACTAGAAATTTAAATAGTGACACTATCCTTTTACCACCCAATACATTAATGGATTGGTCTCAAGCTATTCTTTGTAAGTTTTTGGTTTAAATCTGGATTTTGTAGATTATTTGGAAAAAAAACCACAAGCAAATGAAAACCAGAGAACAGGTGAGTTTCAGGGCATGTGTAGGCTGAGAGTGACTGTCCTCTCAAAGTTCCATTGTTTATACAAGGGTACAGCTCTTCTGAGCAAAGTAAGTAGGATTTTCATTCCTAAAAGGAAGTGCTGAGCAATTCCTTTGTCAGGGAAACCAACTCTAAAATTCTTGAGTTTGATAACAGAGAGTGAAGTCAAAACATTAGAAAATATTTATCACAGCAGAGACAAAAATTGTTTTGTTGTCTTACAGACAGAATGAAAATAGCCTGCACTGTCTGAGAGTTTTCACATTTTCAGCAAGATGAAAGATCAAGGGCAAGCATGTGAGATAGTGTAAATCAATGTGATCAAACAGCCATGAGCAGAGACACAGAGATGAGCAAATGCAATAGGCTGGTGAGGACAGCCTGTGTGTAAGACAGGGACTTTCAGAAAGATTCAGAGGGAAGAAAGATTTGTAAAGAGCTCAGAGTGTCTAAAGAAGTTGCCATTATGTGGCTGAGTCCCTTTGAAAGTTTGATAATGTTTTCTAATGGGATGAGTAAACACTGAACTGTTGCTTGAAAGCTCATCATGTGGAATGTCACTGCAAGCCCTTGGACATCAAGAAGCTGTTCCAGCATTTCCTGCAACAAGATGCCTCTGCACCATGGCCGTTTTTGTGAAAACACCCCCCTCGGAACCCTCGGTGAGCTTATGTTGATAGCACAGGGCAAGGGTGAGAAGCAACACTGGCCTTCCAATCTTTGGCTAAAGCCTTGAGAGGAACACAGAGAAAAGATCTTTGGAGCAGCACAAACAAAAGGCATTATCCACATTATTCATGTCTGAGACTGATCCAAGTGCAGCTAACCCCGAAAAAACAGAAGGTAACGCTCTGTCAGAGTCCTCAATGTCCTGGAATGTAGCACACTCCAAAGGGATGGGGCTGAGGAGTGCATGGTCCAGAGTCCTTCCCTGTGTTCCCAAGATCTTGGATTGGCAGATGGAGCACATGAAGTGCAATGACAGTTTTATTCAGCTTTTCTAATAGTCCTTATGTATTTTTGAATGCATGCTATGTAACAGGACAGTTACCAAGAGCTGTGAAGAAACCAAAGCCTCCTGGAGGCTCACAGATAGGTAGGTAGAGGATTTTATACCAAAAATAAAGTTGACTTACTCTTTAAATGAACTGTAGTATTGCTTGAGGAAGTCTATTGCCTGAGGTAAAAGATCTTCCAGTGGAACTGGCCCATCTCTGGTACCTCTCACCAGGCCCTTTGGGGCCATGAGTGACCCTTGGCAGGCTTTGGTCTGGCAGCTGATAACCTGAAAAACAATAAAATGTCAAAAAACAATGTTGCGTTCTGTATCTTTTCAAATTTCTGAATACTCCCTGTTCAGATTTCCGTATTTTACCTCTTTTGCGGTCAGATGTAGCGTGTCAAGAAAGCTGGATCCATTTTCCAAGTTTCTTACTCTTACATGTCTTGGACATCCTGATATTTGGTTTGAAACTTTGATGTCATTTGGAGGGAGATTCTGGACAGAGAACAGATAAAAATGCATACTTTCTTCAGACCTATTGAATATCTTTCAGTTTCATTTTAAATTTTATGTTAATATCAAAATATTTCAGATTAAATTCAAGAAACTAGATATAAATGTGGTCTGGTCCAACATGAGTATTTGACTACAAAACTACTGAGCTAATCTACAGTTTGATATGAAACGGGGGTAAAACAGTATTTTTGTACTAATCAAACAGTATCTGCCACTGCAAATACCTTTGTAATTTCAATAAGCCCTCATCTCTGAACATAATAATCAAAGTCTCAGGAAAACAGTGAACCAATTTTAGAGACAGGACAGGTTTGTTACTAAGGGTTTGCAGAGCTGTATAAAGGAATCAGGCATCCCAGCCCCCATGGGGTCACCTCTTCCTTAAGTCTTATCAATGCTCCATTCGGTCAGAAAAGAACATTCACCCAAAGATCTCCCAGCAGTCCTAACCTCCTGCAACCACAGTCAGACCTCACAGGAGAACCTGGAGCAGTTTTGAGCAGCAAGCACCACTCATGTGAACTGTTACTATCAGATAATGGTGCTGGGAACAGACCTCTCCTCCCTCACTGGCCTTTGCCGAAGTTACGATAGGCGGCCTCTCCATCTGCTTCTTGCTTGGATCGTGCAGTTTGGCATCATCCTTTTCTGAGCTTCAATAGAGAGAAAGAAAATTCAGTACAAGGCAACGTGCTTAGTTTATGTTAGGCTTTGCTTTCAGCATCAGGAGGAGATGCTCAGTGCTGTCTCTGAAATATGTACTGAGCCCATAAACCAGCGGTGGCAGTGGATAGGAGCGGACAGGATTCAGTAGTAAAGCTCCTTCCCAGAGTACTGTGTGGAAGGGAAGGAAGGAAAACAGGATATGAAACCTGAAATAAGTAACACCCTGAAGACTGAGAAATTTAAGATGCAGATGCAACTTATTTCATATAGTGTCTTGTATGAACTGCATCACAGAACTACTTCACCAACTTAATTACAGTATAAATAATCACTTTTCAATTTTCATAGCATACACACCTCCTGAGACTTAAATACATGAAACCATTATAACACAACAAATAAATTTAAGACTATGAAAGAGAAAGTAAGATTTATACCCTCAACAAATATATATATATACATATATATATATACACGAAAGTGTATAACTTAGACACAAGAGTTTAATGTTCATTTCCAAGTTACACTACCCAGAGAGCCACAGTTCTTTGGTTAATATCCGTGTTTTGGAAACATTTGGAAACATGATTCCATTCAGGTTTCTCCAGAACCCAAACCACTTAATATCTTCCCTTTTCAAATCAAAGATAAACTATGAAACCATTAAAAACCAGGATCTTACCCATGGATCTTCCTATTTTTCTCCACGTTGTTGTTGATATCCTTCTCTCTGGGGTACTTGCTCTTGGCAGCACGAGGCTTGAACACAAACTGCCACGGGCACAGCATTTTGTATGCTTTTCTTGTGGTTGTAGTTCACTGTGCTGAACCTTGTTTTGCTTGATGTGGGAACACTTCTAAGGACATAAAAAACCCAACAAGGTCAGTTTTTACTCAAGAGAGCAACTCCCTTTAAGATCTCTCGGAAACTCACCAGACTAACTGCCATAATTTAACACCCTGTGTTTAAAATGAAAATTGCTTGAGTCTTAGAAAAATGATTCTAAAACTAACACTTTGTCAGTGTAATATGCAGCCTACTAAATCTTAATCTACTGGCAAGAGAATTTCAGAAGACCTCTGGTTGTGTAAAGCAGCAAATATTAGTGTCTAAGCAGACCACAAGCTTCTTTTCACAAGAAAAGAGATGTGAATGTGGCTGTGATATTCACACAGTACTGAAAAAATCTCTTTCGTAAATTAACCAAAACGTTCTGCAATGCATCCACCTGCCAGAGACAAACAGGATTCTGAGAGGCTGAAGTCTGTAGTTTCTAAGATCTGTACCACTTATTTGAATGTAACACATAGCATTTACCCAAGAGTGTACAAAGTTTATGTGATTCATTTTAATGCGCATTTTCTGCTCATTTCTGAGGGATTTGTGCTAGGGAAGGTGTGACAGAAGAGAAAGACCAAGCCAGTAAATTGCAGGGTTAGAGAGACTTAGCCTCAGTGTTTGAATCTGGTTCATAACAGAAATCAAAACCTGATGTTTCCAAAAAGTTAGAGACAAAGGAAGAAAATATACATTGTCACATATTCCTGATGTAAATTATGTCTTATTTAGATACTTATATTACTTTTACAGTAAAAGTTAAATTTATGCTGGGTTCTGAAGATACCCTCTGCTGTAAAGTCACACAAGGAGAGAAATGTATCCAACTGTCTGTACAGAAACTGCAAGGTGTTAGGATTGTTTGCTACTCCAAGTGAAATAAATAATGTGTAATAAGCATTTCTCTACAGTTACAAAATAGGAACAAATCTAAATTATTATTCTGCAATAAAAATTGCTGTGATGTGGCTATACAATTTTGTAAAATACAGGGGGAAAAGAGAAGAAACAGAGAGGGGGAAGAAAAGAAAGAAAGAAACAAAGAAGGGAAGAAGGAAAGAAAGAAAGAAAGAGGAAAAAAGGGAAAGACCCCACCCAAACATAAAAACAATACACAAGGAGAAAAAGGAGGAAAAGGAGGAAAAAGATGAAAAATAATAACAGGAAAAAAGAAAGATAATAATAAAAAAAGACGAAAAAGCAAAAAGAAAGAGAGCAGACTCACATTTTCCTTCACTGGCACTCAGAGCAAGAAGCTGCTTTGTGTCCTGCACCGTGGGGTTCTGTGGATAGCACTGACAGTGTTACCTGTTACATGCACAAACCTCTAAATCAGCAGAAAGAAGGGACAAAGTGTTCAGAGCAGCTGGAGAGCTTGGAACTGGAGCAGGAGACTGAGTCTGACACTTTGCTCCTAATACAGAAAAAGAGAAACAGTTTGCCATATAATTACCTGTGAGCTGCAGTAAATGAATGGCAGAATGAACACCTGGACATGGTGCTTCTTACCGTGCTTTTGTGAGGGGTGTTCCCAACCCTGCCAGGAGAGACTCCTCTCTGCCAAGGTTTCTTGCCTTTAACCTCTCAGGCTCTGTATCCCTCCCGGGAGGCAAAGGCATTTTATAGTCCCCTACCACGTATGGAAAACAGCCCTGAGCGAGGCTGGACATGGATAGTGAAATAAGGGGGATTCCCCACACGTCCTGCATTGCTTGCAGAAGTGTGTGAGCAGCATTACATAACCTGTGTGAGGGAGGGAGGGAGGGAGGCAGTTCCTGAGGCTGTCAGCATCCCTTCCTTCCCTCACACTGCTGCAGCCTTGACTCCTGCTTGTGCTCCTGGGAAGAGCAGGGTATCACACTGAACACTGCAACCTTGCACACAGTGTTAAAATTTAAAAAAAAATTGCTGAAAGACTTCTTACCGCTTTTATCACTGTGTGGCCAGTCTCCAGGCACTCTCCTGTACACCACCTATGGAGCTGTAGAGCTTTACAATACAGGCCAGGAAAGCATTTAGCCACGTGCTTATAACTAAGGACAGGTATTTTGAGTTTCACACACATTCTTCCTTACTTTTGATCAAGTTTTAAAGGATCTTTCTCAAAAGTGTATTTGTAGAATTTCTTGCTCTCCATTTCTTGTTCTGCCTGTTGCTGCCTGTGAGATTTGTCCCTCGGCGCTTTTCCAAAGCACTGGAAGGAAACTGCCAACTCTCTGAAGTACAAACCATTCCCACCGTGCTGTATGTGGGAATACCAGGGGGACAGCCGAGTGAGGAAGATGGGACTGCTGAGCTGATTTTCAGTGTCACACAACATGTGGACACATACCTTTCAGAAAACCAAGCTTCTCCCTGCAGTCTGGAAGGCAGAAGCCCACCGGGACAGGGCTGGCAGCAGTGCCCCGTGCTGTCAGGCACCTGCAGCCCACAATCGTGGTGCCAGACTGCACCAGCAAGGATTTTGACCTGCCTTATTCTCGATATTATGTATGGCTCTTTTAAGGAAACTGTTTACAAATTAAAGATGATTAATAAATCTGCTGACTAATGAGTCAAATGAGGTACATTGATAACTAGGGAAAGATTTACAGGTGCCGACCAAAGATCTACAGAAATGAGGCATAAGGCAGCCAGAGAAATGAGGAAATGCGTGTTCTTTTCTCATCTGTCACTCTTTTACTGGGCAAGCTTGGGCAAGGTTTTCTTCTCTCTGTGTCTAGTTTCTCTATTTGAAAATGAACATTTAAGTGATTGTGAAAAGCATTTCTAGAGGCAAAGCGAGTGCTGTGCACACGTGTTCACGCACGAGAGCCCCTGTATGCATCTCATCCAGGATTGCTAGAGATTAATTTCTTGATAAACAGACCTGAGTTTTCTGAGCATTCATCTGCTTGGCTTTATGAAGCCTGTGCTGCTTTGCATCCACTGCTCATGAAGTTTCACAGTTGGATTTTTTCTTTAATGTGGTTCCTTTCCTCTCACTGGAATTAGCAGGTGACATCCCTTTGTTTAAAAGATTCCAGTCATCAGGCAGATGTAATCAGCAGGCAGCAACGATGTGTGAGAGCTGTGGGACTCAATGCCATGCCAGAAAATTCTGCCTTTACATTCTTTTTCACATTTGCTACTTTGTAACAGGGTTTAAAAATTCTCTTTGCATCCCTCCCTTTCTTAGTAACCTCTTTCTTCTGTAGAACATGAGCAATCTTAATGTCTAGTGCTGTAAGAAAGAACACATCCTAGCAGAAGTTTAATTGAATTTGATGGGTTCTAAGCTTTTAGTATTCATCCTCCTTATTTCCCTGTGCTTGGGACTGCTGAAATCTAGGAAAGGTCATGCAGGGATTGGATACGAAAAATCAGATTTGGGATAACAGAGGAGGAGAAACATTGTTCCTTAGCAGAACTGTTAAAAGGATTGGCTGAGGTACAGCCATTCAGGGAACTGCTTAATCATTCCAGTTGCTCAAACAGGACCTGGTTTCTTTTACTCACTTGAAATCAATAATAAAACTCCCTCTGTACAGTAATAACAAGAGAGAACCAATCATTCCTCAGGTGGACCAGAGATTAACTAAACAAGCTCACTGGGCACTCCTTCTACAAATATTCTACAGTGCTCGGAAGGTTTTTCCTTCAGAAAACCAATTCTGCCCATATTTCCTATTTTTGCACAGCCACTTCTGCCTCTGTCCTATCAGACTGCAAGAACTGGCTGCTTTCCTTACATTAACTTTGATGAAAGAGGTGTCCTTTCAGAGCAGACTTTGACCTATTCAATGGCATGCTGACCATGCTGTCATCTAGAGTTAAATTTTGTTTTGTTTCTGAGTGTCTGATGGTCTGTAGCCTCAACAACCACCTCTCTGCCTAAGTGAGTCACATTCTGTGTCTGATATTATAATATACATCATATCTGCAAGATTCTGCATGACCTCAAGAAGTAATATTCCTGAAAACATTTACAAATCAAGCTCTGGTTGTAAGGTTGCTCCTCTGAGATCAGGACATTTTGAGTCTTCAAAGAACTGCTACACTGAGGCAAAGTTAATGACAACGAGGGCTGATCTTCCCAACTTCATGGAACCCAAAGAGATGTTCAACTGTCCCAACTTTTCATAGGTTATTAGTGAACTTTTTCTAATTCCCTTTTCCTAACTAATGTAGCTATTGTCTGAGATGTCTCCATGCTGATCTTGCAGCAGTGCTGCATGTGACAGCACAATAAACACAGTACTGCAGCCCCTGTAAACACTTGGCATCTCAGATTTGTTAGGACTTCCCTCACATCTGGTGGTTTCTGACAAACATACAATTAATAATGACTATTGCTGTTCCCAAATATCTCCTCTCATGGATTACTGTCAGTCATCTTCTTCTACACTGGTTTGGTTTTTCATTTCTCAAAGAAAATTTGTTTGGTTTGAATCGTCCGCCAGACTTTGCAAGATGGCAGCTCTGGGTTTTTTTTGGTTTGTGTTCTGATTGCTGACTATTCCTTTAAGGGCTTTAAGATGTTCACCATCAACTGTAGCCCCTTCTTCACTGGCTTCTTTATTATTTTGAAATGTTCCTGATAAAGTGAGGATAACAGCTCTACCAAAAACAAAATAAAAGACCCAGGCCTCGGCACTTGAAAATATGCAAATAAAAGCAGGATCCCAGCCCTGTCTGGACTCCTTTTTAGTTTCTGCAGATTTAAGGTACATTTAAAGCAGCAGTTTAGGGTGGAAAAGGCAATGTTTTGTTTGCCGTATCCTGCTCTCCAGTGGAAGACTGAATGTCAAACGATGGCAGGGCAGGGTGGAAAATTTCCCAGTGTGACCATCTGAGGGCAAAAATGAAAGTTAAGGAGAGTGCTAAATTTGCAGACGTGCCAGTAAACCCATCCCTTCCTGTCTGCTCACTGTCAGTTAGGCCAAAATCAGACTTGCAGAAAGAACAGAATTCCCTCATCAGTCACCCTCTCCAAAATTGCCAGGGATGAGGAAGTGAGGGAGGGCCGAAGCCATCTGACAATCAATAGCCAGACTGTTGTGCCTGGCTGCACGTTGGCTCAGGCAGGAGCGATTGCTGATCCCTCTGACTCACCCTGGGATCCTCCGTCACAGCTGCAGCAGCACAGCAAAGGCAAAATTACAGCAAAAAAAGGGCAAACTAGCAATTAGCAGTTGACTGGGCCTAAGCCCAGCTAAGTGTCCTGAACATAGCTGTCACAGGCTGGGCTCTGTGTCCTGCACTCCTGGACATCATTCCACGACACGGAAGATGTTCCTTTGTGGAGCATAAGGAAAAGCTGGCATGTGGATAGGGAAAAGGTATGGAACAGTGTTTGGTACCTCTGCTCCTGCAATCCATGCTTGCCACAGCAGAACAGGAAAAAAAGTGACTGCGAGATTACTGTGTGCAAAAAGAGTTTTATGCTTGAAAAATAACAGTGAACTGCAGAGCTGCAAGTGTCTTCTTTAGTAAAAGCATGGTCTGAAAAAGAAACTCCAATTTCAGTAACAGAGCACTGGCTGAGGCCAGTAGAATCTCTAACCAAGGACAGGTAACAGAAGAGATTTGAATACTGGTTTTGAAAAAACAACCCATAAATTTATGGGCCAAAATGAAGAACGGAATATTGAAGTACAGAAGTAACTCCAGTTCCTAATTTAAAAACTTCGTCGTTTTTACTTCAAAACACAGAGCACTGTTGAAACAATTTCGGTAAAACTTATGTGCTTCTCTTTATTGGTGACCTCTGAGTCTCTTTTCCTTACGCCTGCCTTTATCTGCTCAGTTGTTTCCTGCACATTCAGGTGTAACACTTTGGACAATGTACCTTAACCCACACAAAACCAAACCATGCTTTCCGTGTTTCCTGGATGGAGACTGGGTTTTCTCAGGGAATTTTATGGCTCTGCTTTATCTTTATGCAGCTTTTTACTACTTAAATTGTTTTTAAGGACTCCTTGCTAAGCACTTCAGGTAGGCCAGTCTTGCCTATGTCTGCACAACTTTCAGTGTCCATGTGAATCACACCACACTTTCAAAACTTTCTGTTAGACTGAAATTGCCTCCCCTCTGCCCTTCCTCTTAGGGAAATGGTGCCAGAAGGTGTGGGGTGTGAGCTTCCAGCTCCTTCTCTAGCAACTATCTATCTTCCCCTATCAAAAAAGACAATTTCCATGGCACATTCTTCAGTATCTTCAGAGCATTTTTAGTCAGTTTTCATTGATTTTGAGGTGCAAGTCCAGCTCAATACTTATACACTGAAATACAGACAATTTCCCCATTCGGTCTCTGTGGAGCATCCCAGAACACAATCCTCTGCCATGCTGCTGCCACTTCCAACTCATGGAGTGAATCTTTGAACTAATTCAGGACATTTTGTCTCCTATCACAAATCTAAATAAAGACTTCAGTCTGAACATATCTTCTTACTACATCTTCTCCTCTTTAACATTTCTAGTTGATCATCCAATGATCATATAACTGGAGAAACATTCACCCTACCTTGTCAGTCAGCAGGGAACGAGCAGTCTTTGTCAGGCGAGCTGACTCCAGGCAGTGCTGCTTACACAGGTGCTTACCTGTGTCCCTGGTGCTGTGGTTCTCTGTCACATACACAAGGTGTGCTTTGGGAATATGGCCACATATACTCTGATTAATCCTCCATCGAGTAAAACACCTATTTCTTCATGTGGAACTGCCTAGCAAGTAAACCCAACACGCAGGGGGACCTGAGGCAGTTGCTGAGATAGGGTACACTGCATAGTGCTGGGATTTGTGGAATATTCCTCAAACATGACTCCTGTAACTGAAATGAAGTCAATAAAAACTGCCGCATGCACAGGTCCACAGGAGAAGGCGGGCTGGAAGAGACCTCAGCATTTCATCTTGTTCAACCTCCTGCCCAAGGCAGGGTCAGCTGTGAGGTGAGGGCTTGATCCAGACTGGTCCTGAGCACTTCCAATGAAGGAGACTGCACAACAACCTGTGCAACTTACTCTGCTGCTGGGCTGTCCTTGTGGGGATAAAATTTCTCCTTACACCCAGCATGGACTTCTCATGTCATCTTCTGCCCATTGGTTCATCTTCCCACCCCTGCAAAGAGCCTGGCTCCATCTCCTCAGTGACCCCCTGAAAGCCACTGGAAGGCTGCCCTTCTTCTCCAGGCTGAACAAGCCCTGTTCCTCCAGCCTCTCCTCACGATGCATCATCGTGCCCCAGCCCCAGTCACCTTGGTGGCTTCCATTGAACTCACCCTTTGTGTACTGGAGGTCCAAACTGGACTCAGCAGTTCACTAGTGAAGGATTCAGATACTCCAATGGTGCTGCTTTTCCTTCACTCTCCTTCTATAGGAACTCCAGGCTAGGGACAGACTATTTAGCCTGGTTTTCTTTCAGCAAGCAAACACACTGCTGATTAAGACAACTGCTGACCACACTGACAGAGAGGTGGATGGTCTCTGAAGCTACATTTGGAACAGGGGACACCGCTTGGGAGTTTGAAAAGTCATTCACTGAAAATACAAAAAAGAGATGTGGAGGAATATGTGTTGACAAGGTCAGCTTCTAGAAAGTGATGGGTGGCTCTCTGGAGTGGGTTAAGTCACAGGGGTTAATCTATAATAAGCAGTCCAAGCACACACATCAAAGGATTGTTACAGATTAATTAGCAGGTGCTATTACTAGCCGTAACAACTTTTATCTCCATTTCCAAAAGGATAAGATGCAAAACAATTACTTCAAGCAGTCTAAATGTTTCACCCCACTCTTGCAGTGAGGGGTATTTGTACCACAACCACCAAAGCAAGAGGAGCTGATGCAGACTGTGTACTTCACTTGAGGGACAGAAACAGCAAGGTTTTTGGTCAAAAGCACGTTCTTGCCTCACCTTGTTTTTATGATGATTACTTTTCATTTAGTCATCTGAAACCTGGCAGAAGGGAACATAAAGGGGAATTTTCTGTGACTTTACAACACTGTCCATGAGGCAGTTCAAGAGACCTCTTTGACCAGCACAAGCTGAAAAACACTATGTCATTTCCTTCTTTTTTCTCACGTAGCAGCCTCAAAGACTTAATTGCAATCTAACAATTCTCTAAAAGAACACACTGCTCCACTTCCTAGTGGGGTTTTTGGGGATCAACTGTTCCTGTACTTCCATGAAGTGTGCCTTCCCCTCAGAGTGATGCCTTTGGGCCCAGACTCCAAGCTGATCTGTGGAGGATATATTTGTCTTCAGCATCACACCCACCTCTTGAACTTGTCCACCCAGGCTCCTGCAGACACTCTATTTTGTAAAACTGGATAAACGAAACGATTTCACTTTTAATTCTGGTAACCATGACTAAGCACAGGCCATTCCTCTGAGTATTCCAGGCAGTGAAAAATCGTTTAAGATGGTGAATGCCACTGAAGTACAAGAGAGCTTCTCCCTTTGATTCCAGTAGCTTCGTCTCAGAACCCAAGAAGAGCATGGAAAGTAAGCATCCTCATAAGCAAACATCTAGACTGCCTTTGTTAGTATATACCAAGACAGAATTTGATAGAGCACGAAGGCAACATTTGCGTCTCCCATTTAACAAACAGTCCCTGTGGATTCCAGAGGTTCTTAAGAGTGTTACAGAGTTCTGTGCAGCAAAGCTACATAATTATGATCTGTGACTTCTTTCAGATTTTTTCACTTATAAAATTGAAAACACTTCCTAAGTAGTAAATAAATAAGGCCTTCTCCATACAGTGCAATAAAGTGAGCAGGTTCAGTACTGTACCCAATCTGCTCCTTTCAAAGCCTCATTGTTAGATCAAAGGGTTTACGGTTCTGTTCCTCTCTCAACCAGACATGGATTGCATTCAAGTCACTTTTTATACTAAATACCACTCATATTATGTACATTCTTTGTATAAATACCTCAGCTATAAAATCTGCACCTTTGCTTATGAGGCTAATGAAGTTAGAGTGCAGGGATGGGCTCTCCATCTCGAATTTCATAATAAACCCTGGATGCCTTTTCACTCCATTTAATCAATTAGAAATTAGCAGACTTGGCACAGTGTCGCTGTGACATCATACAGGCTCTATTCTGTCAGTTGGGAGCAGGATTTGGAGATGTCAATATTTTTAAACCATGCTTCTGAAATAGTTGCAAAATGATCATTATCATGTCAGTACCTCCTAACTCGGAACCATGCTAGTGGAGAATAAGAAATTTCCTGCTGCTTGTCCCCTGAGTCCCAACCTGTCTGAGAGCTGCCGTGTGCCCTGTGAAGGTCTCCCGAGTTAAGTACCTAAAAAGCAATCCAAGGATTACTTTTGAAATCTTGGCCAGAAAGCTGCATCTTACTCTGTGAGATACTTCCAGCTAGGAAGAGGATAAACTCAACAGATGTCTTGGGGGAGAGAAAGCTCCAAGACTCAACAGGTGTCTGCATTCTGTACTGTAAACTGTGGTTAAACACACAATTTCTGTGACCTCTAGAAATGGGAGGGAAAAACAGAAAATAAAAGAGAAAGCAGTCTTGCAGTTGCACAATTGTGGAAACCAAAATACTCTATTTTTAAGCATGAAAAGTCAGTCCTCAGACTGGCTCAGTATCAGGGAGGTGGCTACAAAATATACAACCTCTGCCTGTGCCCACCATCCTGACATAATATTTTCCAGACTAACTTCTGTTTGACATTTGTTTTGAAACAGTTTTCCTTGTTCCTTGTTTCAGACTGAGACACAGCTTTCTGTAGATTAAATGACTGCTAAGAAATTGAAGCAAGACTGAGAAAATCCCAGATCCTGTGTGGTTTTATTTAATGCAGAACATGAGTCAACCTCATCAGCTGCAAGAATTTATTGTCAATTTTTCATCTTTTAAAACCCATTCTGTAGAAGGGGAGAATATTAATCAAAACACCAGCAGTTTTAAACTTCTCTCAACAAGAATGAATACCAGACATGGTGCAAAAAATAAGCTGCAGCAATAAAAAGACAAAATGCAGTGGTTTTTAAACAGATGACACTGAACCCTGGCAGAAGGAAGCCCACAGGTAATGAGGCCATTCAGTCTGAAGTTGTGTAGCTGCAGCTGAAAGAAAATATTTTATATGGGGTAGTGATACAACCTCAAACTGTGCCAGGGGAGGTTCAGGTTGGACATCAGGAGGAGTTTCTTCACAGAAAGGGTTCTCAAGCATTGGAAGGGGCTGCCCAGGGAGGTTTGGAGGGCCCATCCCTGGAGGTGTCCAAGGAAGGCCTGGATGTGGCACTCAGTGCTCTGGGCTGGGGACAAGGTGGGGATCGGGCACAGCTGGGACTTCATGGGCTGGGAAGTCTTTTGCCTGAATGATTCTGTGGAGCATCCAAACCAAGCTGGCTCAGAAGCTGCTGATTAAAAAAACAAAAATCAAGTTAATCCTTTCCAAAATGGATTAATGCAGAACATGAAGGCAGATTCTTCCCAGGTTGATAGTTACAGAATGGGTAAGTTCAGTGTCCACAGGCGAGGACAGCAAACAGCAGCCCCGGAGCTTTCTTCTTCAGGCTCTACAAGTGCAGTGAGCAATGCCAGGGACCTCTCCCCCAGTGACAAACACAAACATTGTGCTTGTCATTAAGCTCTTAGGTGCAAGTGACAGATGTCTCCCTCTGCTTCTAAACTTTTAAAACTATTTTAAATATCGAACACAATTATGAGGAAAACAGAAAATAGTCTTCAAAGAGCAGGGGTTTTTTAAGTTAATTTGTCTGCCCTGCTTAATCACAAGCTGAAAGGAGTGCTTGATGACTAGCGTATACTTCAGTTAACACTATTTCATAAAACCTGGCTTGACAGAAGTATAAGATAAATGAATCAAATAATACAAAAGTTGAAAGATGCACCAGCTGGCTCATGCTCCAGCAGAGGTGCATCAGCTCTGAGAAGCAGGCAAGGCTGCAGGAAAGGGACAGAGCAAGCGGGCAGTGCAGGTCTGTGTCCAGCAGCATCGTGTGTCAGGGACTTGCTTTAGACTGCTCTGACCAAGACACTCCTCACCTCAAATCACCTCTTTGGGGTGACACTGAGGGACATGACATTGTGGAGCATAAAGGTCTGAAGACTCATTCTTACAGACTAAGGTCAAGGACTCTCACAATGAATAGGTATGATGATATTGAATATTTAAGACTCACAGATGTGCTGCTTGTTCAGTTTGCAGCTTATCAGAGCTTTATATGAAGGCACAATTTATAATGCCAAGTTAAGAGCTATTACAAGTAACAAACGGTTTCCTTGAAAAAAGATGTGAGTCAATATTATTTATTTCTCCCAGAAATAGCGTGTATTCCCTCTTCTTTACAGCATCACAGTAAAGATCACTTCCTTATGACATTTGAAAATGAGCCAAACACCACAGAGGAGAGGTTTTTGTTTAGCATCAAATCCTCATGCTCAAGTGTCCCTAAACAAAAAGCAATGCCTGTGACATAACCCACCACGTGAGAAAGTTTACAAAGTGCTAAAGAACGATTTAAAGAATATTCCATTACTGACAAATGGTGCTAAGCAAGGCCTGGCCTGGGTTGGAAATATTCTATTCAGTACCCACAGGGCTCAAATGACTTTTGGTGGTGAGTGTGAATGGAAATCAGTAACACATCTGACACAAGAATGTGATCAGAAGTGTACTTGTCTCTGGCCACGTGAAGGGCAAAAAGCTATCCTGGATATTACATAAACCACCAATTTACAATTTTGTCCATTCCCAAACCTGAAAAGAATAAATAAATTACAAAAATAAACAAAAGGGAAAGATTTTCACTACACGGGAAGCTTCTGCATGAGGCTCCAAGGCTGCTAATAACCAAAGTGGTTTTCACCATTTCTCTGTGGGCTTAAGAGCAGGACCCTAAAGGCTAAACAAAATACATTGACCAACCCACTGCTACTGCTCCATCTTTTGACATGTTATTTCCATATTTTTAATGTACAGATTATTTCCACACAATTTCAGCTTTAGGTTTCCAAGGCCATGTATACACAAAACAGAAAGTATAGGATCAGTGTTGGTTCTGGCCTTAGACTGGATGTTGATAAGTCTGTAAAGTGATTTAAATGATTCATTTCTCCATACTCAAGAATGTAAAGCATTATATCACTTCATTAATCAGAAGTCTCCCAACTGTCTTTCCTTGTTCTAATGTTTGTCTTGCTCTTGCATAACAAGCCTCCAGTGAAACCCTCACTACCTTAATCAAGAGTTGCCCATACACAACCTTTGAACTGTTAACTTCACTCAGCTCCCAATTGTGGAGTGCCTAGGAGAAGTTATTGACTCAAGGTCTTACTGGACCCAGCTGCAAAAGTGTTGTTGGCAGAATGTAGTTATTACATTTGTGTCAACACAACGAAAACCCTGGGCTAGCCAATGGCATAGGATATTCTTCCACACTGAAACTGATGGTGGCAACTGAATGCCCATG
This sequence comes from Oreocharis arfaki, assembly GCA_013398015.1. Lineage (NCBI taxonomy): Eukaryota > Metazoa > Chordata > Aves > Passeriformes > Paramythiidae > Oreocharis > Oreocharis arfaki. The sequence goes on along the minus strand of VZRR01004793.1, from coordinate 24,982 downwards.
CAGAGGCCACAAACCCAGGGCTTTGACACCACCTGTGACTGGCCCTTGATCATTCAGTTACTGCAATCACCTATCAACAGCCCACCATTTACCAGAACTGGGGCAGAAATGGGTTCCTCATTGCAGTAAAAGAAACTGAAGCCTATGAATACACTTGTCTCCTTCCACTGACATTATCCCTTGCTCTGTCAGCAGCCTCATGATCATCATTTCTTTAAACTCTTCAACAGTAATTACAGAATGCAACACAGCCTCATTTACCCACCATCTTTATGTTCAGAGATTCTGGAGGATGGAAAATGGGAATGCAGATGCACCAGTCTATTTGGGGTTGCTATTTTCTTCCCAATTGCCACAGCAGAACCCAGGAGGACTCTGCCTGTGACCGTGTCTTTCTCACCATGGGCAGCAACTGCCAGCACAGTGGCACCAAGGGAACAGGGAACAGCTCTTCAGGCTCAGCAGGGCTGGGTAGCAGAGAGCTTCTCAAACACAAGTGAAGAGAACTCAATTCACTGTGCAACTCTCAAGTCAGACTGGTCATTGAGTGATAAATTTGGGCAACTCTAGCATTAAATGACTTCTGAACAGAAGTTTCTGGAATAATAATTTTGGTCAAAAGTACTGAAGCTCTGCCCAAAACCCCTTTCAGAGTTCAGGTTCTCATCTACATGTGGGCTAATATAACATCTTTGGTCTCAAATTATGCTGCTGGACAATGGAGTTTGTATAATGTCTTGAAAACATAAAAGCCTCACCTCTGCAGCTGAAAGACTCTTCAGTCCAGTCATTACAGAAACATGTCTGAGGCATGGGGGTTACTTTAACTGTTACAGGGAAGTAAATAGTGTTAGCATCATATCTTCTCACCAGCAGGAAAATTATTTGTATATTGAGTAAATAAAGTTATCTTTGACTCTATTAAAAGTTTTCTTATTTTGAAAACCAGATTATGTTTGTACAAAACCCCCTTGATAAAAATCCCTCAGACATCTCATACCACCAGCTGAATCACTACTATCAAAATATGTAGTCATGATGTCTCCTGCCTCACCAGCCATGTTCCCAGTCTGCACTCTACTGAGAATTGAATCCTTTACCACTTTCCAAACCCTAAAATTCACAGATCCTGGTCCTCCATATCACTTACAGCTATCATACCTTTGGTCAGATGTTCCCATATCCTGGCTGGCACCTCAGACATTTGGAGCTGCAGACATGGCATGGCTGCACCTTCCAGCTCCAGGGTCCTTTCCCTCTTGAACTAGCCATAAATTAAATAACAGGTGTGTAAGAACGATTTAAACACATGCAATTATCCTATTTTGTAACTGAACAAAATATTACATCTCACACTACCAGAAGTCAATTAAAGCCAAAGAGGGGTGTGAGCACTCCACATTTAAAGTTCAGGAAACTGCCATACACTGTTAATCCCACTAAGTCTTAGCGTTTTTAACCACTATTGCAGTGATACAAAATTCATTGCATCTCCATGCTACAGGCCACACACAGAGAATAGACCTGGAGAACAGCATGGGTCACCTGTTTGCTGCCCTTGATCAGAAGCAGCACATTCAGAGAGCTTCTATCAAAAATGCTTGAGCTTTTTTATTAGTGTTCAGCGTCATACTGGATATTCCTTGTCAATTGCCAAGGCTGAAGCTTTCTGTGGTCTACCTTGCACCAAATTATTTTGAATGTTTAAACCAGAATGGCAGCACTTTAAAAAAAAAAAGTACCTAAGCAGAAAGACAAGTGGCTTTCCTCACATGGAAGAAGCACGTACTCTGTTGAGCAAGTCTATTACCTTCCTGCTTCATCTGAAGTTAAGCAGAAGGCTGGCTCCAGCATAATACTGAGTATCTTCTGGTACAGAAAATGATTTGAGGAGGAGAAATAAGTGGGGCAGATAGACAAGATGAGAACAGCATTAAGGGATTGGTAGAACAAAGACAACAGAAGTTAAGGGTGTATAAAGTGATGTGAAAGACATGGGAGTAGAGAGAGGAACAACAGTGGGGATGACAGAAGGAAGAATAACAGAGCAGGAATTCCTGGAGAGGAGGGTTAGCAGAGAAGAGGAAGCTTTTTGACACAATGCTTTATGAAGTTCACTTGGAGCCGCATTTCTGTGACAGCACTTGTCAAATTCTCCTCGCCGATCGCGAGCCAGGAGTTAATTTTTGTCCTTTCGCGGCCCCGCGGGAACCGCCCGAGCCCCGCGGGCAGCGCGGCCGGGCGCGCACCGCCACCTGCAGGCGGCCCGCCGCAACTGCACCCAGCGCAGGGGCACGCCTCGGGCGCGGCGGAGCTCTCCCGGGAAAACCTACCGTGGCACCGGCAAGGCGGGCTGGGTCAGAAGGACATGGACTCCCCCGATTAAAGGACATTTATTGTGTGTTGCAAAGCGTCGTGAAGCCTCTGAGCTGCACAGCATCGCACAGGCAGTGACTGCGCAGTCCCGGGCACAGACCCAGCTCAGTGGGCACAGACAAATAGTTTTAACCTAGACCATATAATTTAATTTACAAAATTAAATAGCTTCAGAAATACTAATTTAGCTTCGTGGCATCCCAGTGAAATACAAATGATTGTATTTGTATTATCCAAGAGAAAACTTCAGGCAATAATTCTAATACAGTAGTGGGCTTGACTGCAAGTCCTCTAATGTTTACCAATGTCCTTCTTGGCTTCATCCTTCCTCTTCTACTTCTGGTTTTTATACTGAAAAAAAAAAAAGAAAACTTTTTTTGTGGGAAAGAGCACACAACTAAGTAATAGTTCATACCAACAAGGATTTACAACTCTTCTTCATGATCCACATAAATTTATATCCATTTTCTTTAAGTTAGATTGAAATTTGGTAGGCTTTCCCTTTGCAGTATAAAACAATGATTCAGGCACAGTTATTCATTAGATTGTACCTGCTGGGATTTGGTTACTGCTAAAATATCATAATCTGTGACTAATCTGTGCTTGCTCCTGTAACAATTCCCATTTGGATTTCATGGATGGGCAGAGAGAAGGACTTAAGAGTCACTTAGTAAATTAAATCACAGACATTTAGAGAGCAAGTTGAACTTTTGCCTTGTTTCATTATACATAATGTTAAGGTATCACACTCCCCAGCCAGACTGAAATCCCAGGAAGCACAGGTGGCTCTCAGCTGTCTAATGGAAACAATCCTCATTCTTTCATCCGAGAAACCAGTCTGACAGCACAGGGGCAGATCCACTGGGTGACAACTGTGGCACAGGGGAGCCCAGCACCACAGCTTTGCCCCTGTGTGGCCTATCCCCGATCTCTGCAGCCACGGGCAAGGTCTGAGGAAAAACTACAATAGTTCTGGAAGTTCATGTAAAATGTCTGAGGATAGATTCTGTTAGGAAAGCAGATGATGCATAGCAAGATGTGGCTTGTGAAATGCTGTATTGTAATTTTTTTTCCTATAATAGAGTGATGCTAGCCATCACTGCTGATATTTAATAGAATTCTTTATGGAAACAAAGACTTACACAGAGACCAACCTAAACTGTTATTGGTTCTGAAAAAACCCTAACATTAGTTTATACTAACCAAGAGAATTTTTAAACAAGAACTGTCACAATCATAGATGCCTCCTGGCTGGGTATTTCCTTTCACCCAGACACTTCAACATCCAGGACAACAGTTTGCTATTTAGAACTTCCTTTCCGATGTTTTCTTCCTTGTTCTGAACTGAAACCGAAATGCAGACAATCCGAAGCACTTACTTTATTCATCACCCAGTCAGCATCTTCAATGGCTCTCTTAATGATCTGCTGGATTCGCTCAGGATCGTCTTCATCAGCATGAACTTTGAAACTCTGCAACATTCCAAGTGTCACTGACTTGTCAACACAGCAGTTGCCAAAATAAAGACAGCATTTAAATCTCAGAAAAATATTTGTTGCAAATAAACCGTTGGTCTGCAAAGGTAAAATTACACATTGTAGCACCTGGCCGTGCTCTTTCCACAACATATCTGGTCATATGGAATTTCATGTTAAGTATTCTACTCCTTTCATACATCAACAACAAACAACCCAGAGAACTTCAATTCAGAACAACAATTGGAATTGTCTGGTATGTTAAAACTAGAAAGATACAGGACAATAGGTATGATCAAAGGCATGAAATTACTTCCATGTGAAGTACGGAATATGAACAGTCAGATGAAATTTACTCAGATGGGGGGGAGATGTTTAAATGACTGACAAGAAACCAGTAGGTTTCACCATAAAAGATGTGTTTACGGAGTAAGTAATGACTGTTCACTCTCTTGACTAACACAAGAATTAGAGATGAAAGCCAAGACAAATAGGTTTCGGATTCAAAGCAAACACAAAGAAACGGTCCTTCACACACCCCCACCACGACCCTTCAAACCCACTAACGTCTCAGGTTATGCTGGTTCCAACAGCAGCAGCAGAACCCCCAGCCCCGCGGGGCGCTGCAGCCCAGCCGTGCGGCCGTGGCCCTGACCTGCCTGATGGCGTGCCGGTAGTGCTGCTGGATGTGGCCCGGGGGCAGGCGGCGGCAGCAGCGCAGCAGGTACCGGTACAGCTGCACCGAGCTGCGCACCAGCTCCGCCTCCGGCAGCGGGGACATGGCGGGGCCGCCGCGGCTCTGCAACACACAACAAACCACAACAGCCCGTGAATTTTACTGGCCACACGGAAATAAAAGCGCAAAGTAACAGTACACAATGAGAGCAGGGCCGGCGAACTGAGGTTCAGCAGCATAACCTGCAGAAACTCTAGAAGAAACCCCAATAGGAAACGAATGAGAACTTGCAGGGTTTATGGACAAACGGGGGTTGGCTGTCATTGCTCAAGGCAGTGAAACACAAAGCGTGGAGCTCACTCCAGAGGATCACTTTGAGATGGGAATAGCCACGTGTGCCACAGTGTTTTACAGACAGACTCCCAGCGTAACTTTCTTTAAGTACCCAAAGCTGTTATCACAGCCCACAGGGAGTTTCCTACTTGCTAAGCCAGGATCCTTGAAGTCGTTCAAACTTCCAGTGGTTTCCTTGAGCATCCCTAGGAGTTCATCCACATGGTGTCTTTTTAGAATGAGGATGCTCATAATGGCTACAAATGGTGCTGGAATTTAACAGTATTTCCTATTATTGACATTCTGTCAAGAATTTCAAGGCTTCAGCTGGAAACAACACAGATAAATACAGAAGACAGGAAAAAACATTGCTAGGTTTGAAATTTTTCATCTTCTGGTAACAGCAAAAGGAAATCTACCAAGTTTCACTTCCATAACTATACTTACATATTATACCAGTAAGTCCATCCAAGTCCTATAAAGTGCTAATCAAAGACTGTAAATGCCTTGTCATTTAACAGATGGTTGCCATCTGCAGAGAACTAAATTAACATTTAGAAAAAAGCACTTTTACATCATTACTCTTAAGATAATAAATAAGCAACTGAATAATGAAGTAGGTGCATGCTGTTATTTTAGCACCCATTATAATACCTACTCATAATTTGGAGTATTTTTTTCCTTTTTCTTAAGTAATTTAAGTCCTTTAGCCAAATGTATTTCAGCATACACCACTGCAGCTATTACATGCCTGGGCTGTATATTTGCACAGACTAGATCTTGTTGCAGTGGGGAAAATCTCCTCTCTAGGCACCTATAAATGCCCATCATAATGGGATCAAAATACCCCCAGGCTTCAACACGTTAATCTTGTTTTCTTCCAATGATTTTTTCTGTAAAATATCATTTTCTCTTTGCAGTGAAACCTGTGCTGGGCTCCATGCATTTTTGCTTTGGATTAATTTCACTGTGGCATTCAAGTACGGGAGGTGATTACACGCCCAACAGTCAGCTGAGAGATCCCTGCATTCCCCTTCAAGCAGCAGAAAGACAAGCAACTCCACCGTGTGACTCATAACATATAGACTGAACTATTCCCTGCCCTTCTCTCCATGAGAGAGAGAAGTTTCTATCATCCAATATAGAAAACTGGAACATGTAGTTGGATTCAAGTTGATCTGAACCCAAATTTAACTTTACACACAGGTTTTTTGGGCTATACCCTTGGCTGGCAAGAACTGGTGTAATTCCACTGACCCTAAGAACCCGGCCGTGCATTTCACATATTGCCCCTAAATACAGTGAAACATCCCAAAATTCAATACAGATCCCAAAATACACTTTGGGACCAGAGCCAATTTGTGAAGTTGTTTCTAGGCTTTGATGTGTAAACTCATCATATGTCACTGTGCTCTAATTAAACCTAAGTGGTGCAATAGATTTCCTGTCACAAACGCAAAGATCCCTCATGTGCTGGGACTGTCCAGGACAGCTTGCTCCAGCACAAAGAAAAGCAGCTCTGGGAGAGAGGAAGGAACCAGTCATGGAAACATATGGATATGGAAAGATGAAGCTGATCAATGGAATCGAAAATGTTTCACTATAGATAATTAGGAATTTTCCACTGCAGTAATTTTTCATAGGAAAATGATGAGCTGTTGAATTCAAATTGTGTGACAAATACACCTGCACTGACGAATTTTTTTGGGGAAAAAAAATTCTTTGCCTTTCCATAAACACTGGACTTTCTGAAAGATTTGAAGATGGAAATTTTCACCCTGTCTACTATCAAACCTAAACTCCCTCTATGAGGCTCTCATATTCAAATTAAAAAAATCAAACCCCTCAGTTCTGACAGATTCACAGCTTCAAAAATGCTACAAATGCTGTGACATGGGCAAGCTTCACTGGGAAGTTTATCACCAAAGATCTGTGTTTTTCTTAGAATGTAACTTCATCCAGCGAAAACTTCACTGCAAATCTACCAGAGCACATGGAAAACTTGATGACTATTTTGGTAAAGTGGCTGTTTAATAAGAGGTAATCTCATGACCTGCCCATTGTTAAGTTCTAAGATACTGGTGCCCTGTATGAGCACACCTCAACAGCAACTAGACCCTAACAACAGACAATGCTACACTCTGCACTTGTGCACCCCAGTGCACTGGAGAATTTGCACGGCTACTACTGTGATTTGCCCCTTCCTCAGCACAAAAAGGACAATGAAGCACAGTACGAATCTGCACTGTTGCCTTTTGTTCTAAAAACATCTTCCCTCGAATCCCACAAATGTTACCAGTTTTATCTGCCACACAAAACCCCTCGACCTCACAAAATCTGGCTATAATCCTGACTAATAATGTAAATCTCCCTCTGATAACTTAAATATCATGTACAGCACAACAAACAAACTATCTAGACCAAGAACTGTTGAGTCAGAAATAAAATAATCCGCTAATTGTGCTTTTCTGGAATGGATGACTGTATAATGTCCTAATCAGAAGGCTGAAATCACATTTGCATTTAGATAAAGCCCCGTTCACAAAGAGACAAGTATAAAAGGAGACACTGAGACTATTGTGGCATTTCTCTGCATTGCATAATCATTTACATTCCTGATAATGATATTCAGATAGTGAAGCAAAGGCTGACCAAAGCCAATTAATCTCCACTCTGCATTAGCAGGTTTGGCAATTGACCCCATGCACAGCAGAACCCTGATGAAGCTGAGATGATACTATGCCACTGCTCTCAGTTTATTTTCTTTCTGCTACTGTGAGTGTTTTTCAAGCAAATCCCCACAGTTCAGCAGCTATGATCCCAATCCCTCTGAACTAGTTAAACAGCCACCAAAGCTGGGCTCCAGAGACTGGAAGTGTTAATTAAAGGACTGCAAGAGTTACCTGAGCTGTTGCTGTTTACAGGGTGGCTCCCCCTTCCCCCTCTGCCCTCTCTTTCCCCCGTATACAGGCTGGAGATATGTCTTATTACTCTGAAATATTACACCCTTAGAAGTCTTAACTCAGGAATTTATGATTCCCCGTCCTAGTCAAACCTCATGATCTCAGGAAAAATAAGAATGCCAAAATAAGAAAGAAACTGGAAGCCTTTTGAAACCTCTTTTAACCACAAAACACCTTAGTTCATGTTGTGACATCAGTCCAGGAAGGCACCCAAGTGAATGGCTGCTGCTGAAAAGGTTCTTACTCTTTGGTCGCATCGGTCCTCCCTTCCAGGTTTCCCAGATTCCCAGCTGGCAAACGCAGCACAGGCCTGTGAGTCCAGCCCCGAGTGCTCACAGCAGGGGCAGAACTCCCCGCTCTGGGACACAGCTGCCCTCCCTGCTCACGGCACCGTCACACCTCCCCTCAGTCCCCAGTGGGCCATGGCAGTGCCTGGCGTGTCCAGGGCAGCGTGAGTGGCTCTGCTGCCCCAGGCAAACCAGCCAATGTCCATCTGTCCACCCATCCTTCCGCCCCTGCCCGCTCACAGCCACTCAGAGCCTCGGAACACTCGGCAGCCCCGGGCACGGCTGCCCTGCAGCCCCAGCCCTGCTGTGTGGGTGAGCACGGACAATGCTGCAGTCACTTCCCAGCAGCCACATCTCGCCGGCTCTTATTGAGATCTGCTGGTTTGATGTGATCGCTTCTGACGAGTTGGGCCCGGGCATTGTTGGGATTTTGTCCTTTCCAAACACGCGCTGCAAAGTCCCATCGCATGAGCGATGATAGCCCGTCCTGTTCTGTTCACTTCCATTTCTGTTCCTCTCCCCTCCATCCTTTGATTGATGCACAAGGCAGAAGCAGTGTCAGGTGACTGTGCAGAACAATTTGGGGGCACAGCCCTGCAGTGTAAAATTTGCTTTACACAATATTTGTAGAGCACATGAAGGATTAAGAACTGGTAAATGACAGATCCCGAAGATCTGTTTGTTGACAAGGAATCACCACTGCTTGGATGCTCTTCATGCAGTTCTACAGCATCAGGATCAGGCCTAACGCTATTCAATGATGTCACCAGTTTGCAAATACAAAACATACTAGAAATACAAAATATAAAATTGTAATTGGTAAAACTTGAGGATGACAAAGAGTGCTAGAGCTGGGCTTAATGACCACTTGTATAAATGAACCAAAGCCACCAGGCAGATGTTTTACCTTACACCCTGGTTTGGTATCACACAGCAGAGACATGCAATACTGCAAATAAAACACTCAGGCTGTTGCAATCCTACACCAGCGAGGAAACATGCTGCCCACACTGAGGCCAGATTACCTTGTTCTGTATAATTAATAAGCATGATCAGGCTAATTAGAGTAATATTCTTTGGAGCATGCTCACTAGCGAGGACAGGAACCTCTCTGGTTTAGGTGCAATTCAAACTTCTCTATTTTTTTCTCCTGGCTTAAAGAAAATTCTGAAAGGCACACTCTCAAAAGAACTTTTTCTTCCCAGCTCTGAACTGCTCAGTTCAACTGCTGTTAAAATTAATTTTGTTCTCAGTGGCCAAATCTGTAAGTATTTACCTTTGGGATCATGCCTGAATAGGAATTGAGTTATCAACTTTAAACCAAAACTGCCTGTTCATTCATTCCTTTCTTGTAAATATTGTATTTTGAAATGTTCCAGTGCTTAGTTCCAGTTTAGCAGTTGTGATTCTCCCAACTCCTTTGTGCCAGTTAGTGCAACAACTTTCTGGCTAAGCTTGTATCACCTTCTAAAACATCCAACTGGGCACAAAATAAGCTGCCACAACTTTTGTTGATGGACAGATACCCAGTTGGCAGAATCAGGCATGGAAGTGCCTCTGAAGGGCAAAACCACGCTGTCTGATTAATGACCACATTAACTCTATGGGCTGTGGCTCAGACACGCGTGGGAAGAACAGTAAGTCTTATGCAAGGTTTTGTAGTGGTTTCTCACTGTTCAGGAAGGACTGAAACTGGTTAAAGTTCATTTCACCATTATTCTTTAACACAGGCTCATCTTGCTCATGCAATCCAACTTTATAATTAAAAAAAAAAGTCAAGAGGGTAAAACAAGGAGCTGTCAGTGCAGAAAGTCCACTCCTTAGGAAAGTACAAACTTTCAACAAAGTTGACAAACTCGTAAAGGTGGAGAGTCAGAATTTAAAACAGCAAAAGAAGTTGCTGTGATCCACACTATTGACTAAACTTTAATTTTAAAATATTCATTTTTTTAACCCAAAAACGCCTAACATACTCCTCTGAACCTTCCCTTAGTGCAAACATCACACCTAGCCTACAAGGAATAAACCCTGTGCAGTGTGACCTCTCCTTCTGCTCCCCCCAGCACGTCCCTTCCAGCCCTGACTGTGCACATAATCCCCGGATGGTGAAGACAGGGCTTGTGCCCTGCCCTGGGATACACACCTCAACCTGGAGTTGTCCTTCCCAACCCACATCATCCTTCCCAGCAGCATCAGGAACAACTCAAGGTCTATTATTCCAAATCCACACCTGCTGAAATTTAGCATCTGCCGATCCTTCACTCTCAATCATAGTAACAGTCCGAGCCAGCCCCCTCCCTGGCATAAACCCTGCCTGTGGTGGAATTAAACCATGGATGAATTTGACCCACCACATCCTGAGCAAAATCCCCGTTCCTGGGAGCAATGTTTATAAGCAGCAGTATTACAGGACATGTAAGTCTGGGTGCCTTTAGCCTCTTAGGGGGATTGGAACTGGCCCAGCTCACTAATCAGGGATTGTTTCCATACCAACAGCTAATCAGGGGCAGATCCCGCCATGTCTTAGGGACACTTGCGAGCTCTTAAAGCCATAGCTCAAGTTTTCCCCCAAACTTCACTGTCACTCTTCAAGGCCTAGTCTAGCTCAAAGGCAATCTGCCTTATTAATGATTATTCTACATTTCTGGTTTTGACTGAATGGCTCTGGGACAAGTAAAGCATTTCCTTTGTTTCTAAACTACTTGAACATTGATACAGAATGCCAGAGAAGTCTTTTCCCTTTGCATTTATCAACACCCGTCTGAATGAGCATGGCAGGACAATTCTGAGTGGCAAAAGTACTCGATGGAAATGGAGCTGCCTTAGGTTTCACCCATGATTCTGGTTTGTTTACATTTGGTGAAACCTCAGGAAAAGGGGGATAAAAGCTTTGGTTCAATTGAAGTCCTGGTGGTAACCTCCAGTGCTAATAATTAACTCAATTATGCTGAATTAATTTGATATAATTATCGGTGATGAAGCAGAGACAGCAACGCAGAGAACCTCTGAGAGACAGGAAGAACAGAAGTCTTAACAATACAAAATACCCTGTAAAGAGCACCTTTTTTTCCCCCAAACTGAGTCAAAGACACAAAATTAGTTCATTACAGTCATCTGGCTTCACTCAACCCTCCAAATTACCCCCGTACCCAGACAAATAGCTGTGAAATCCAGCAAGTGCACTAGAATTACAGCAGGCCCTGACGAATTTGACACAGCACTCAGCACAAGTGTCTGTCCCTATCCAATTATCTAAACAATGCAGATTTAATAACATATTTAAGAGATCCACAATGCTTCTCCTTTAACTGAAGATGTTAATTAAGAACACTTTCCTGTTGTACTGTTGTCAGTTGGGTGGTTTTTCTGAGGAACAATCTGGAGGATGCTGCTTATGGAATCTTTTAATTTGATCTGCAGTTTTTATCTAGTATTTTCAGACTTATTCGGTTCAAAACAAACAAACCCCAACTATAAAAACCAAACATCTATCTTTTTCCTTCCCCGTTTAGTATTTCTGTCATTTGCTTCAAAAAAGTATTACAGAAGTGCCTTCCTTGCTGTGAAAATATACACATTTTACTGAGGGATTTTTAATGCTTATGCATTTAAAAAGAAAAAAAAAAAAAAGTCAGCGGAGGCAAAAAATTAAATGTGGTTAAGTCTTGGGAAGTGGGTTAAATGACAATGAAATCTAAGGAATTCTATGCAAATTAATGGGGAAGTAGCACCAGAATGTCTCAGGACCCTGCCCTGCTGCCTCGCCCCGGAGGAAGCCCCCCATGCCTGTTACAGGGTCAGACAACGCCTTCAGCACCCGGACCCCACCGAGGGCAGAGCCCCCAACACCCCAGCCAGGACACAGCCCCAGGGCTGCCCGTGCGCCTGTCCCGTGCCCCTGCCCCACGTGCAGCCCAGCACAGACCCCCACACGCTGCAGGTGGGGCTGGACAGCCCCAGGTCAATCTTTCTTTGCCTTCTTCCCCTCCAGCTGCACTGTGTGCATGGGTTTAGCACTATGGCTAGTATTTGCCTGTTGTAAGGAATTTAACACTTGACAGCATCACTGTATTTAGTGTTTTACAGTCCATCCAGGACCAATGACACCCAGCCACGGAGACCTGGCTTCAGCCTGAAATGCTGCTTCACTTACGCCTGTCACAACACTGTAAATACACAAGTTTCTAAGCTTCTACTGCATTTTTATTATCCTTGGTGACAGGAATAAAAATATTACCTCTATCATGACCGGTTGCTTCTGAGGAGAGATTCCAAGTGCTTAGATGCAAGAAATGAATAGTATTTTTCCAATTTGCTAAGTAGGTGCTGCTCACACGCCCCCAGATCACTTCCTCCCCGAGTTCTGCTGGTTCTCAAACATAGCTGATCTTTCAGAACTCGGTTTAATTGCCACCAGGCTCTGATCAGACTCATCAGTTCAAAGCAAGCTCCATTACATCCATAATTTATGCATTTGATTTCAACAGATCATTTTGTGCCCAACACGGAGGGACAAAAAGTGTTTTCCATGGGGAAGCTGCTAATGTTTTCTGAAGAACAAGTTTTTAAAAATATTATTTCTGTAGAGACACTACATTTTAAAGTGGTATGAGGAATTGTTCAAAGTCTCCTACATTTATCTGGACAGCTACTCAAATTTTGTCTATGCCTATTTCCCACAGTCTCTTCAGTTTAGAGAGCTGAGTTATTGCTGCACAGGGAGACATCCTCAGGCAAAGGGCAGGCACAGGCTGGAGGGAAGCACAGCTCCCACCTCCTTCAGCCAGCACAGAGGAGAGGTGTGGGCTAACACACCCCAAATGCACCCCAGACCCATCTGACAACACAAGGGTGTCTGCGTAAATGGGGAGTTCAGCAGCCCCTCCCGGCCACCACCCCGCCTCCCCCAGAACTCCCTCTGTCCACCCCCAGCCCCGCTCTGCCGTCACAGCCTTGATTTTCCCTTTCATGGATTTTTGCTTGAAAAAGCATCACTGCCTCGATTGTCTATTTTCAGCCTATATTTAAGAAAACCCTTTGGTTCCATTTGCAGCCACATCCTGTCTCAGCCTCCCCCTCTTTTTGTTCCTAAATATAAGGCTGATGCAATTTGATGTGACATGACAAAATAGCACATTTGCATTGGCAGAAACTTTCTCTCAGCAGCAGTAATTAAAGGGAGTAGATGAGACATTGCTGAAATTGGTGTTTATTTAGCCTGGAAATAAAAGGCTTCAAGATGTCTTGAGAGGGATGTTCAAGTGTGTCACGACCATGAAACTCATCAATGAGTGCCGCCTTCTACAGGCTTCCTTTCTGACAAAGAAACGGTCACTCGAACAATGTCATTTTAAAGAGAGTTAAAAAAGAAATCAGAGTTCTGTAGACCATATTCCTAACCAGTGAAAATTACTTAACATGTTTCTTGGGATTATAAATAGTACCAGGACACTTGTGGTTACGCATAAGACAAGGTCAGTCAATTTCTAACTTTAGAGCACAGGCTCTCTCAAATTGAGAAGAAAACCAAGATCTCATTGACCACAGTGAGAATTAGGTGCTTAAATATCTGAGTTTTTGATCTGAGATGCAACAGCAGAGGACAGGTACTCACCTTCACCTACAACACAGATTTTTATTAATTGTCAAAGATAGAAATCCAGAAACAGCAGCCTGGATCCTGTAAGTTCAACAGGATTCACGCTACAGATTAAAACTTATCTACAAAACTCATGAAATAATTTGCAGTTCCCAGTTTTGTTGAACAGATGCACTCCAAATACCTGACAGGATCAGGTAATGTCAGTTTCCTGTACTCTATTCCATTATTGATGACAGCAGTAGAAGGCAGTGGTGGAAGAAGAGCAATATTTAGATGTCGTGGGTTTTTTCTTTATATTTAGAAGGCAAGTTTAGTTTACTTACTCCATGTGAAGAATTCAGGGAAAGGTCTGGTGGCTGTTCCATAGGCCACAGGATTTAGCAGACATAATATGGTTTCAAGTGAAACTTCCTGCTCAGGAGCATCTTCCCTCTCCTTGTGCACACAAGGCTATTCTTTAAAACCCATCTGTGATCAGCTCCAAACCGGCAGCCCACGTTTTGAGCAGGCTCCTTTCCATCCTAACACAGATGGCACCAAGAACAGGGCAGGCCAGAAAAAAATCAGTTTGCATATTATGCTTCAGTTTTTATGGGTCAGATTACCATTCAAAGCCATCAAAATGGCAACCCATATGTGATGTGTCTGCCATCGGAACTGAAGTGATACACCATCAAAATCTTATCGGGGCTGGTTAGACAACGTTTCATTAACCATTGACTAACCTCTGATATTTAAAAGCAGAGGCATTTTCCTTCCCAGAATATTTTTTACTTTGACAGATCAATAAAATCTCTTTGGTGAGTCAAAAAGGAAAAGATATTATGCCATCTTCATCCCTGAACAACTGCATCGGCACAGCTCTCTTGGCAGAAGGGAGCTCAGCTTCTATGCCAAATATTCGCTTCCTCAGTGAGCCAGGTGCAGATGTTGGCTATGTCATCTGTTCCAACTTCTTTGTTCTACAAGCCAGAAAATTGTTCCCACAGCTTTGGGGGGAAAATGGGGATATGAAGAGCTCTTTGCACGCTTTCATTGGTGGAAGAATATCAGCTGTTTAAAAGACACTCTCGCAGAAATAAGAAACGTGTGATGGCCCCCACTTGTGACAATTAACCAGCAGAGAGCTGTGTCCTACGGATCCTGAAGGGATGCTGCAGCAAGGTCAAAGCCATGGCATTCTGTTCCCAGCCTCCTACACACCCTCTGCCTTCCTGCAGTGCCAGCTACAGCCCATTCCCTGTTCTAGGGAGGCATTATCCCAGATGCTCCAGAAGCTCTGCTGCCACAGGCTTTAGAGTGGGCAAGCCTCTTCTGGGAGAAGTCTATTGAATAGTAACAGGTATTTTAAATGTCCTGCTATGTTATCATGGCACCTGGAACTCGAACAACTGCCATGCTAACTGACAGCCAGGGCCACCACCCCGTGTCACTACCAATGGGAACATCCTTCATTCACAAGTTTTTTGCAGCCCTCTAACCTCTCTACATGATATTTTGGTCAATGCTGATACTTCTCGTGTTTATTCTCAACCAGATACAATACACACAGCAACAGCAGATGCCCTCCACCATGCCAACACTCCTGACCTAGCTGTAGTACGAAAATACTGTTACTTTGGAATCCTACTGGCAGTTTGGGTTCTACTACTGGATTCATCAGCATGGCTAGAATGGAGACAGGGTGATCCTGAATGTAAAAGGCTGTTTAGAAATATTTCCTGCAAACATGTACGGTCACAAGCCAATTCTACACCAACTGAATTTCTACCATTTCTTTGTGATTTGGCATTTTCACTTGTTTCCCTGTGTGAGGTAAATAGGCTCCTAAAGATTTCCATAAAACAACAAAAAATTCACTTACAGCATCCAGAGTAGAGGAACTTTAATTACCTTCACAGATTAGCCTGTCCAAGTCCAAAAGTAAGCGAGACACCTGCAGAGAAGAATCAATTTTCATTATCTGTTTTTCCTCAACTCGCTACTTGAAGTGCCATTAACAAAGAAGTGCCAAGAAGCCCGTCCATAGCTCAACTTTTCCCTATGAAGCTTCCACTTTTGTCTGACCAGTTACATCAGACATGAATGCATGGCTTTGACATGAACAGGCTGCTGCTTTCAGTCATCTACTCTGAAAGACTTTAACAAATATACACTACAAAAAGATTAAGTACAGAGAAATTCTGACTGAAGAGAACTGACCCTTCAGTATTTCCTGGTAAGAGTTGCTGGAGGTAAGAAAGCATTTACCTCCTTTAAAGAGCCACAGTTTCCCACACTCAGAACTCTATACAATGACATAATAATTACTTCACAGTATTCCACATACAAAAAATTGGACCCAGGTGACAACAGACTGCACAGCTGCTTTTTCTCACATACGTGACTGTACAGCGAATAAAGAAAATCAACTCATTCTCTAAAGCCAACACTAATTTGTTTATTTAGGACCTATCCTAAGTTTGTTGAAGTCAAGCAAACAGATTGCTCTGACTATCCAAAGACATCTAGATCAGGTTTTATCTCAGATCCTGTCACAGAGACTTTTAAAAACTACTTGAAACAAAAGTCCTGGAAGATAACAACGATAGAGACTCTGAACTGATCTGTTTTGCCTCCCTTTGAAAGACACAAGTCTTTGAAAAATCTAAGGCAAAACTCCCAAGCACATTTACAAACACACAGACCAAAGGTAACTGTTGCCACGGATGAATTTTTTCCCCCAAGTATTAATAGCAGCACAACTCGGTGACATGTGATGATTGACAACAGCTTGGGATGTTCAAGTTCTGGTATCTAATGCCAGCACTTGTATTTGCCCTCTGAAGGCCATATCAAGATACACACAGGCAGACTTACTGTAATAGGTGATGTGAAACAAGAACAGATTCAACTTTAAAAGCTCATCTTGAGTCCACTGACACTTTCTATCTCTGGTACAAGAACTAAACACCAAAAGCTGCCTTATGTTCATCCATCACCTTTCCTTTCTGAGAGCAGAGGACCTCTGATAAGTACCTTAGCAGAGTCCTGCAGAAAACACCTCTCATTAGCATTGTTAATTAGCACTTAGCAGATACACCTGCAGTTAGCTATCCCACCAGGACGTTCACCACGCCCTTTCAGAAGTGCAGTCCTCCTCGGTTAACTCACAGCCAATGTAATACCCAGAGAGCAACACAATTAACTTCTCCTTAGGCTGATATTCAAACCAGCAGTTACGTCTATAATTCACTTAGAGCATCAGGCACCTGGGCTCAGAGAGCCTTCCAAATCTACTCCAAATACACCCAGCTGAGCTTTGGGAACACAATAAAATAGTATCAGTTGCTCTGTTTCATTGTTCAATGATAAACAGTGTTTAAGGTCTAACTTGGATTTCCACTTTGGAAGTAGAAGAGTCTTTTAAAGAAAAGTTCATGCCAAACTTGAGGTTCCTTTGTGCTGCCAAAGTGTACACAGAGCACTGATGTAAATGTGAATTACACTCCTGACACAGTTACTAACTGGTATAAGTTAGTTAAAGCCAATAATCTCCAACTTGCTGCCCTATTTTTATCTACTAAAAGCCCAGTGCTTTCTCGTGATCCCACAGCGCAAAGCTGACCTGCACTCAATCCCTTCTGTGCATCAGATTGGTGACAAGATTTCTGCATGTTCGTACGCCACCACCAAGCAGCTGCAGCCTGGAACAATGTCTGCATGCTATGGTTAATTTTAGTATATAACCTTTAAAAACAAATAATAAATTTCTAGTGTGTCCCTAGAACATGTTTGAGAAAAACAACCTTACTTTCCATGCACAGACACACTTCTAAGCAAAACTTGGAGCCCATTTTCATTCCTTTCGATGATGGAGTAACAATATTGCTGTTCAATTTCTTATTTATCCTATATTATACATGCTCACCATATCCAAAAGGAATACAAAAACGCTATCTGTAAAGTCTTTACACTTTAATAAAGCGATTGGTAATAATTTGTTACAGGTAAACAGGTACAAATCTGCTGCTCCTACCATGCCAGAACTTAATCATCAGTTTGTCTTTATGGAAATTTGTTTTAGTGGGCAAATATCAAAGCCACACACAAATTATTTTTCAGAGGGCTGCCGGTGTTTGTCTGTGGAATGACGAATCCCATTTATTGCATTATATCCCTGTCTCTGTATGCCACAACTCTGCTTCCCACTTCCTGTGAGAACAGGACCAGGAGCAGCATCGACTGCCCTCACACCTTTCTTCCCCAGCATGAACTGGTCAGCTTTTACTGGGAGAAACATTGCCATAACAATCTGACCACACTTCTCCCTCATTTGTTTGCAATGAAAGAGTTAATATCTGTGACCCAAATATGGAGACCCATTTTAAACTTGCTGAAAATTGCTTTTTAATCCTAGCTCTCGAGGATTTCCTTTGAAACCATCTGCCATGCACGCTGGGTACTCTTTCCCTGTATAAATGCAGGATTACTATAATATGGATTCTTTTGTGTAACTTAATACATTTCAGCATATTAAAAAATTAGTCAAAATTTTCATTCTTTTCTGATTTCAACTGCCATAAAAATGACTGTATAAGTCAAAACCACTGACAAGTTCATGGCAAAGCCAGCACCCATATTTATCTTATTTACTGCAGTATTTACCTTGCAATTCTAATATTTAGTCAGTCTGACACTGGCTGGGTTTAAGGAATAGTTACGACTTACTAATATAACTTATGCACATGCTTCAAATCAAGCTCAAGATGTTTTTCTGGATAGGAATGGATTTAATCATGTGCTTTACCATGCTTAAATTTCCCATGCTTACTTTCAAGACTGGAAGACACAACATCATAATAATTAGAGATCAGAAAATATTTCCCAATATTCTTTCAAATCTATTGCCCAGCTTTTTCCTATTTTCTTGCTATGAACCTTTATGCAGTTGTATTTTTATAGTACAAATACTGAAGAGGAAGAAAAATGTCACACTTGTAAATAAACTGAATTTTAAGATTGGCACATGCAACCACGTGTGTTTTAGCAACTATCCAAAACTTAAACCAAAGAAAGTATATTGCTTACTATCACAGTAATCACAGCCAGAGTGATTGAAATAGCAAACATTCGGCAAGCTAGATTAAGAATCAATTTATTGGATCAGCCTATAAAGATAAAAAGATCTAAATCCCAGCACAATTATCAAGCATCTTCAGAGCGAAATACTTTTTAAAAAATGTGATTTCCCTGCAAATATTCTGAGAACAGAAAGCAAGGACAATTATTTGCACAGGTTTAATCACTTAATGTGACTGATATTTCAGGGAACAGACAGGCTACAGCCTGTGCACTTCTTTGTTCCACATAAACACATCTCAGAGCACCAAACCTGTGCCCGGGCTTCCTGAGCAGCTCTGAGTCCTCACTCACATGATTCATTTCACAGCCAGTCACCCAAGATCTAATACAAGTGAGCAGCAATGCACAATCCCCCTCCAAACCAAAGGGAGGATCCCACTCCCTTTGATGCCTTTTCCCTGGAAAGGAGCTGTGTTAGATGTGATTAATATACAGGATAGATCTACACATACAGATCTTGGAAGAATGTAGAGAGGAAAAAACAAGCAAATCATTTTGTTTCAGCAGTAACAGATGTTGAAGCATCATCCTGCAGACATGTTACTTTTAATACAATACTGCTCATAAAGTGGGGGGGGAGGACAGAATCAATGCCCAATTACCCAGTTTTTTCAGGGTTTCCATTTTAATGAGCTTCCTGGATGATTCTGTCCTTTTAATTTTCCTCCTCTAATAATCCTATCAAATTAGTTTTGTCTAAAACATCAGCAAAAAGAAAATCAGCTGTCTAAAAAATCCTAAAATTGCTGGTAGCAGGTTCTTAAAAATGACACATTATACATTGTTTACTTCTGTATAAATGCAGAGCAATTCCCAAGATCCTACAGCACTGCTGGGATTAGACTTGAGTGACTGAAAACAGCTTCATGTCCCAACACATCTGCTAATGGCAAATGGATAGAAACAGACCAACAGTGCACTGGCATTTGCAGATAGATCAGTGCTGAAAAAACAACCAAATGCAGAGTAAATAGATTAAAGCCACCTTTCTCTGGCTAAGGGAAGGATTAGGTGAAGCCTGGCCTGCATTCCAGCTGCAGACTAACCTGCTTTCCTGCTAGACTGCATCGGCCACTACGTTATCAACAGCGCCAGTGACTTCCCACCTGACACCTGGCCAGCCATGCGAGGAGCTGGTGGCACCAGGGGTGGCAGCGGGGCCACTGCTGCGGCCACAGAGCACACAGAGCTCAGCATGCCCCGAATGTGCCAGGCAGCACAAGCCCAGAACAGCCCTGCACACCCTCTGCAGTGAAGCAGTGCCCGGCCTCGCGGGCAAGGACAGGGCAAGCACAAGCAACAGCTCCAGTGATGGCACCCACGGCCTCTAAACAGAAAAAGTAAAGACAACCCCCCAACAGCCATAACTGTTTACAGAGCAGCTTTCTTACAACTCACTGGTGCCCCAATACCACAGGAATTAGTGGTGCGGAACTAATTGATACAAATCTCCTGAGGGGAGAGTTGCTGCTGGTTATCTCGAGATGAGAAATTTAGTCCAGAAGGATAAATTGGACAGACAGCTGAAAAGCTTTAGTTCTCCTCGTAGGAAAGGAACTGATCTGGTAAAGAAAGCCCTTAAAGAGATATTATCATGTCAAAAAAACAGGACTAGGAAAAACATTAGTAGGCTTGAGACTACTGAGAAACCTGAAAACTCTGTGTTTATATCAGTACAGCTAATTATTTCCACCTTCACACAAAAGATGAAAAACTGAAGATGTCAAAATTTTAACATTTCTCCTAGTTAAACGTATGTTATGAATGTAATTATGAAACTGCTATAAAAAGCCCTGTTCTTCAATTAGTGATTTAATTTTCGCATCTAGTACTTTTACTTATCAATTCCCCTTCCACCAAGTCAAAGAAAAATAAAAGTATTTAGATATTCACAGGCACATAAAAGACTCTATTCACCATTTTGGCAAAACGTTGTATCAGAATTTTCCAGATTAATTTTACTGCCCAATCCCTCAATTCCATTTGTTACAATTTTGTTTTTTGATAAACAAAATAACCAACAGTTCACGTGCATGTCATATGTGCAGCCTGCATTTTTTGCTCCAAAGTGCATGTAGGCAAGATTTACTTTCTTCAAAAACTGATTTCAAGGACAGGATTATGAAGCAACAACACAACAATGAATTCTCAAAAGGCACCTGCATCCGTGGAGCACTGGCTCATCTGCACAGCTCGTGAAGTTGTGGGAGCCCAGGACGTGAGCCCCGCACTGTACTCAGGGATAACGGGATGTCACAGCCCAGCAACTCACACCGTCCCCACTGCTGTGTTCTGCTGCTGGGCCCAACGCTCTCCTGTCAGGAATCAAACACCCCAAACTAGCTGAGGGTGGAAAAATCTCAGCAAGAGCTCCCAAACTAACCAAATTCTCCATGTACAACCAATGCCTGTTGTTTGTCTGACCAGAGACAGAGCTTCTGTCACATGAACCCGTGACACCTAAGTTACACCTAAGTGAAGATTTCCAAACCTGTTATCTCCCTTGGACAATAGGTTTGAATCAAGACAGGACTTGAACTGCATGATGTGAACTCAGTGCTGAGTTAAGCCTATCCAGGCTGTGGCACACCCCACCAGCTGAGAATCTCTGCTCTCCACAGAGGCCATGGCCACCCTGATCCTTAGACAGGATAATTCAGAGCACCTCTACTCAACCTGTGGCTTGGCATTATTTTCAGCTACCAGTTTAATCCAGGAACAGTGGATCATGGAGAACAAGGTTACTCAACACGTGACATATTTAAACAAGTGGCAAACAGTGATACAACTCTTGGAGAAAACATAAATTTACCATCACACAGAGAATAAAATCATGCAGTGCTTTTTGCCTGGAGAGGAGGAAAAGGAAATAGCCTGCTTCTCTCCCCTCTCCAAAACCCATCATTTAGGGATGCTGCTCACACAAGGACAAGTGCCTTGTGGTGATGCTTTCAATTCTCCACCTTCTAGGGAAGATAACACACTGTGGAGCTATTTTAAGAACATCTCATTCACAAAGGTCTCCAATTCAGCCTTCAGAGACAGAGATGATTTTCTTGCTGCTTCAACATCTTTACTGCCATGACATTTGCTTCAGAGGGAATTCATTCGCTGTTCCAACATCAGAATGGAGCAAGAGCAGCTGCCAGGAGAGGGATAAAAGGAAACACTGTCGACAAAGAGCAGCAGGGTCATTTCTGGTGCAAAGAAATATAGAACAGAGAGAACTGCAGAACTGACACTTTCTCCAGAAAGCAGCAGGGGATAAAGACATCCCCTCTGCCTCCTGCAACTGGTGTTTAGCAGGAAGGAGGAAAATGAGACAGAAAGGACTAAACAATCAGGCTTAAGTTTGTAAATGACTAATTATTACAAACCAACTGTAAGCATGTGAGCATTCCCACTTAAAGCCAAGCTCATGCTTAAGTGCTGCAGTGAGCAAAGAACTCAGTAAGTCCTTCTCAAAAGAAAACACTTCTGGCTAGAAAGCTCTGCAGAGCATGAGCTCAGTGTTTCAGAGGTGACATCTTTGGGATGATTTCAAGCTGCAGTGCTAATCCTGACCACCATATCTGCATACGCAGCACACTGGACGGACTTGGGGCAGGGCTGTCTTGCCACCACAAAAAACTGCTCTGCAAGAGCCAGAGGGGGCTGATGGACCAGGGAAGCAACACAGGCGCCTGTAGAGTCTGATGTCCAACATCAGGGAGAGGCACGGTCTTAGATGACACCATCTGTCACTCACACCAGCTGTCCCCATCCCAGGTACGTCAGTGCTGCCCTGCTGCAGGAAGCACCATTCCATTATTTAATTGCTGTCCAAGCCAGTGTCACATTCCCACAATGCTGCTCAAAAGACCTGCCTGTTGGCCTGATTGACCATCTCACCATAGGTCACCTGCTTGGTTGGATTACTCGATTCTTTCCCCTCTATCTTATTAAAACATTGCCCTGAGCAGGACAGGGATTTGTCCCTCATTCCACAAGACAGGATCCTGCCCTCCTCCTAGATAAAGGAATATTGCCATCCTTGCAAACACTAAGACAGAAACCTTTACACATAACCAAAGCTAAACCAAAATATTGTTTCCCCTGTTCCTCACTGCATTTTATTAATGGAGTAATTTATTCTTTTCCAGTTTCACAGAGAAAAGGTTTTAAAGATAAAAACTCTGGAAAATTATTCTTTGCAAAGAAAAGGGCTAACATACCCAAACAGAAAATTTAATATTTTGTGTATATGTTTATTCTGTTGCACGTTAGAATCACAGCTCATTTGGAGCATGGTATTTATCTGACTAACCAAACCCGCTCAGATTCACAGGCATTAGCATCATGTTTCTGACACCTTAAGGGCTTCAGCATCAGGATTTACGAATTAAATATTTCCAGGGCGTTACAGAACACTGAGGTCTGTATCTGCAGAGTGTTATATCAGGGTATGTGTGGGCTTGTCAAACACCCACATGATAAATTATCAGTAGTGCAGCTCAGAGCACCCCTTTTGTGGATCACAGACAAATCTGTGCACTTTATTATGCTTTGTTCCACTTAATATTATTTTCTTCCTCATAAAAGGTTCACAAAAACCCTACATGCCTAAATGCTGAAGGGCATTCATACACAACACGCAATCAAAAGACTTACTCAAATGTTTCGAGTCTTGTTTTCACAGCTAGTTCATGCAGGACAAGAAAAAAAAGCTGACAAATTATGTCTGGAACTGGACCATTACATTTTATACTGTTCAAGACGATACAATCTTTTGTGGGGAATTTTAAGGTTAAAACACTGCTGAGGAGCACCAAAGAAACAGGACTAGCTGATTACAAATTGTCTTCCATCCTTTACCCATATGCAGAGCACTGTCATGAGAAAATGGAAAATGCTATAACTGACAAGTTTTTACCCATTCTGTGTTCTAGGGAACACTGATGCCTTACCCAAAGGCACTGCAGTCCCCAAGCATGCCGATTCATGGCGTGAGGGAACTAAAACAACAACCAAAGAATATTTCGGTCCTGGTTAACACGTACCTCGCACTGAGCCCCCTGAGCGTGTTCTGAGCACGCTGCAGGGAGCCTCGCAGAGACTGCCTCGGGCAATGGGCCACGGCCGTGCTGCTGAGAGCATCTAAACCCTCTCATTAGCGGTTTATTTCCCTTTCCTGCCAAGGGCAGCTCACGTGCAGCGTGACACGGTGCCACCACCTGCTGCCACAGCCCGGGGGACCCGCTGCCAGCCCCGCACTTCGCCGCTCTCCGGTTCTCAGAGACTCGAAAAACAGGCCCCAAAACCCCAGAGACCCCCACGCCCTTCACGGGCAGCCCCCGTGGGCCCCCTATGCAGCAGGACCGGCCCCGGCGGGACGGAGCGGGGTCAGCCAGAAGCCAGCAAGACCCGAGGGGACCGTGACCCGGGCGAGAGAAGAGCGGGCACGCAGGGAGCCGCCGGCGGGCACCGGGACCAGGCAGCGGGAGGGCACAAGGACACGGGCACAGGGACCGGAGGCACCGGGACCCGGCGCGGCCCACACCCCGCCCTCAGCCCGCCCTCACCGCGGCTCGCGCTCCGCTTCCCGCCGCCCCCTCAGCGCCCACAGTGACCCCGCGCGCGCCGCGTCCTCACCTCACCCCGCCCCGGGTCGCTATTGGCCCCATCCGCCGCCCGTCAGCAGCTCCTCTCCGCCCATTGGCCGCTTGCCGCCTGTGGGCGGGCGCACCGGCCACTTCCGCATCCGTCACGCTGCTCCACGCTCTGTGATTTGTGGAGCGGCGGGTACCTCACCGCCCACCGGGTCCCACCACCGGGGGGGCAG
>VZRR01004788.1:5297-16361 GCA_013398015.1 Oreocharis arfaki | reverse complement strand
GGGCCGGGGTGCGGGACACGGCGATGGGGTGTCCCCCCGAGTGTCTGGGGGCGAGAACATGAAAGAGGGGCTTTAAATTTGAGGGAGTCCCGTTTGGGACCGTGGTAGGAGAGGAGAGGGTCCTGTTTTGGGGCTTTCCCAGGGTCATGGTGGGGGTAAGGAGGGGTTTTCAGAAAGTTTAGGGTAGAGAGGAGGGGTCCTGGTTTTGAGGTGACCCCAGAGGGTCTGGGTGGGATGGGGTGGGAGAAGGAGTTGCAATTCTGGAGCGTTCCTGAAAGCACTGAGAGATAGGAAGGTCCCAGATCTGAGGGTCCGTGTGGGATGGGTGATGGAGAGGCTCTCTCTAGTTCCGTGGTGTCCCCAGTGAGGGTGTTGCTGGGGGCAGGCAGGTGGGCAGGGCTGTCCAGCGGAGCTGTGGCCCCAGGCTCAGAGCACAGCAGGGGCATTGGGAGTTAGAGGAGCAGGTTTTCCTGCACGAGGGACCCTTGCCGAGCCAGTGGCCAGAGGTCTGTCGCACTGATGTCCTCGCTGGCTGCCCCACAGATGGCTCCGGCAGCACGAGTATGTGGAGAAGCTGAACATGCACGGCATCCTGAGTGCCTCAGCGGGCCAGGAGCAGCTCCTCACCGAGCTGCTGGTCACCCACGCCAAGGTGAGCCTCCCTGGGTGCAGGAGTGATCCCCACGCTGGGCCTTCAGCCTCCAGCTGGGCTTGTCCTGTGGGCAGTGTGCAATTTTGGAATAAAATGCGGAAGAATCTGTTGAGTCTCTGGAAAAGATGTTTGACTGGTGGTGTGCCAGTTTTGTTTTTTTTTTTAAATTAAAGGTCAAGCTGTGGTATTTCTACTTGCTGGTGTCTAGTTTCTCTCTTGGAGCTTGTTTTGGTCTCCTTCATACACTGGCCCCTCTGGTTGCAGATCTCTGCCCTATGCCTGAGGTGTCTCAGCCTCAGGGTGTGAGATTGCCTGGACCTGCCCAGTCCCTCGAGGTCACCTTCCCCCTCTGCAGCCCCAGGAGCTCTGCCCTGTTGTGATAAGCTGCTCATTTCTGAGCTGGGTGAATACAGAGTGTGCCTCGAGGCCACCCTCCTCCCTGGGTGACTCCAGTGTGGCTGACCATTAGCAACAAACTGGTTGCCCCTGCAGCACTGGTCTGAAAGGCTTCACTTCCCCATCCCTTCGCTGTCTAGATTCCTGTTCTCATTGGGGAGCTGATCTCTGTGGAGATCTGGAAGCACAAGGTCTTTCCCGTGCTGTGCCGGCTGGAGGACTTCAAGCCAAGAAGCACCTTCCCCATCTACGTGGTGGTGAGTAGAGGGGGTGGTGGGAACGAGCCTGCAAATGGGTCAGGCACAGCTGTGCTTGCAAGTAAATGTCACCCTGAAGGTTTCAGAGCTGAGGTTTTGCATCTCCCCAGGCTGAGGTGGGCAGTAGGACACAGGACTTCCCAAAGTCATGAGCTGCAAGCCCAGGACCTTGCCCCCAGGAGGGACAGGGACTCAGTCCCGGGAAGCTTGGCTTTGTGGAGAGCTGCCCCTTTCTGATCACAGACAGGGGCTTGCAGGAGCTGCTGGGTGGAGCAAAAGCCATTCCTGGAGGCAGCTGTGCTCCTGGCTTGCAGCTCCCAGTGCTGCCCTCGCTCCCAGGCAGTGATACCTCTGGGGTATCTGCCCCTCTCTGAGCACTGTTTTTCTCTAGCCAGAGGCTCTCTGGGGTTATGTGCCTCTGGGCTAATAAAAATGTAGCTTTTTTCCCACTGAGCCCCTGGGAGCTTCCCTTGGCAAGGGAACGCTCTCCAGATCTGGGCTTCCTTGCAGAGGGATGCAGCCCCTGACCTGAGGGAAATCTGCCTGAGGCTTGGAGGTTTTAACCCATTTTCAGTCCAGGATAACGCCTTGCGGGGTGCAAGGTGGTGCCTTCCCCCGAGCAGCCAATTGCCTCGGGGCAGTTGTTCCATGGCTCCCAGTCTCAGACAAGGCTGTCTGCCCCAGTCCCAGGGCCTGGGAGAAGCACAGCCATGCAGAGCACTGTCCCAGCTCAGGCACTGGCTCTGTGCTGGTGCCAGGGCCTGCAGCTCGCCTGAGGGCAGTGGTTGTCCTGCCCCTGCAGCACAGGCAGAGTCCTGCCTGCTGGGAAGTGGCGTGTTGGAGTGTCACAGGCATGTCAGCATAAATATTAACATGAACTGCATGAACTGGAGTTGTTTTGAAGGTTGCATCACTTGTATTATTCTCTTGCACTAGTTTTTGGCCACTACTACATAAGCAGCTTCTCAGAAGAGCCCTTTTCCCTGTCCCAGTGCCCCGTGTACCCAGTGCTGCTCCACTGTTACCTCACTCTTGCCATTCTCCTCCCACAGCTGCACCATGAAGCCTCCATCATCAACCTCCTGGAGACAGTGTTCTTTCACAAGGTGAGAAACAAGTTCAGCTTTCCTCAGGTGGAAAGTCCTTGGGGGTGGGAGACTGTGGGGACTGACCCTGGGTGAGAAACAAGTTCAGCTTTCCTCAAGTGGAAAGTCCCTGGGGGTGGGAGACTGTGGGGACTGACCCTGGGTGAAACCCTTGTCGTACGAAGGAGATCTGCGAGTCAGCGGAGGACAGCATTCTGGATTTGATTGATTATTGTCACCGCAAGCTGACCCTGCTGGCAGCTCGGAGCACCCACAGGACGGCAGTGACCTCAGCAGAGCTTCGTGCTGAGGGTCTGGCCAGCCCCTCCTCCATGCAGGTGAGGAGAAAGTCCTGTAGCTCACTGAGGACACGTGTGGGGAAGAATGCGGGCAGCCTACAGAGGCACAGGGAGGCCTTTTCATGGGTTGCCACCCTGGCACCTCCTGCCCACCTCAGAGGGTGTCCGGTGCTTCTCTGTGCCAGTGGCTGCATCCACCCCTCTCCACTCTGCAGCCTGGCTTCTGCCCTGTCTGATGCCAGTGCCAGCCTGAGGCTTCCTGCAGGACGTGCTCACAGCTCTGGGGTGGGACATGCTGGAGATTTGATGGGCAAAATATTCAGTAGAGGGGTTTGGCCGTTTGCTGTTGCTCTTGAAACAGTGTGGATATCTCTCCCTGAAGTTTGGGAAGCCACCCTGCCACTATAGCCAGCCAGGGTTAACCATGAAAGTGTTCTCCTATCAGGAATTGTCCTCATGTGCTTCCCCCAGCTTTTTTTATTCTCTGACAAATACCTGCTCTGAGCTGGTCCGGGCCAGCAGCGATCCCAGGGCTTTTCCCAGTCAGGTGTTGCCAGGCTGACACACACATACTCCTTCCCAGAGCAGGAGCTGTCTTTGCCTCTGGTGCTTCTCAGCACTTGGAACTGCATTTCAGGAGGAGTATCTGCAAGAGCAGAGTTAAAGGGAGAGCCTGAACCTCCCCTTGCCTCCATCTTTTGGCTTGCTGCCCAAGCACATACTTCTCTTTCAGAAAAGGGAAGGAAGTGGAGGGATCTGGAGCACAATAGGGATGTTTTCCAGGAAATGTTTTCCCAGCTGGGGAGGGGAAGGGGGTGTCTCTGTTAGTGCTTTGACATGAACTTAAAACCCCAGACCTTTTCTAGCCAATAGGGTTCTCAAAAGCACTCATCTCCCAAGGAGCCTGGTTTCCTCTGATTCAATCCAGCCTCTCCTGACTCTGTGTACAATAACCCCTATGAAAAAGCTGTTCCTGCCATCTCCTCTGTTGTGGAGCCTGTTGTCCTTTGGAACTATGTATGGTGGTAACCCCTGTTTTGCTGTCCCCTAGAAGTGCAAGCAAAAGATATTCCCTGTCTCAAGGCAGCAGAGATGAGGTCTGGATATGAGGAGGAGCTGTAGGAAAAACCTCACTAGGGCAGTTTGGAGAGGGAGGAGGCAGGGAAGAGCCCACAGGACTCTCTTAGTAACTTGTGGGGCACCAGCACGGGGAGCACAGAGCTGCTCACCACAGAAATCTGGAAGGGAACTGTGGCAGTGGCTCTTTGGAGAAATACAGGATGCTGAGGTCAGTGCTCTGCACACCAAGTGTGAGCCGCATCTGGGACTGGAGAGAAGCTCTGCCTGAGCCAGTGAGAAGGACTTGGCACCTCTCAGCATGGCCCTCCCCGTGGTCTCGAAAGAGGCTGAGTCAGAGGGTGGTCAGGCTGTCATGGGGGATGAGTGGGGTGTCCATGCTGTCCGGGAAGGGAAGGAGGCTGGGTGGCTGGAGAGCATGGCACAACTGTGGGCTGGGATAACCACAGGCAGATATCCTAGTCGGCTGTTCCCAAGCTGGAGGGAAGAGGCAGATCCAGGAGGGGTGGGTGTAGGACTGCAGCTGCACCAGGGACAAGTTTCTCCGTCCTCCTCCTCCTCTGGTTCCTCTGCTGATCAGGCAGCTCCCCCCTCCTTCAAACCTCATGGGTCCCTGAAGGGCCATGGGCCACAGGATGGTCCCAGAAAGGGAGAGAGGTGCAATTTGGGACCAGCCTCTTTCAGGTGGTGTTCATGTGCAGGAGCACTGCAGCCAGTAGCCACTCATGACCTGTTAGGGGCAGAGACATGAGCGAAGAGCAACTGTGGGCTGCAAGCACTTCTGTGGCTATGCTGGCAAACAGGCAGTGCTGGCACAGTTTAGACAAGAAACTGTTTTTCAGGACTGTGTTTTCCTACCCAGACTGTGGTTACCAATGCAGTCAACAGCCTGCCTCCCTGTAGCTCCTGGAAAATGGGGCCTGAAATCCCAAGGCTGATCCTGTCCCTCCACAGGAGCTGCAGAAGCAGGCAGAGACGATGGAGTTTGAGATTTCCCTGAAGGCCCTGTCCGTGCTGCGGTTCATCACCGACCAGGTGGAGAGGTAGGTGCCCAGGAGCAGCAGAGGATGTGCCCAGCTCTCCAGATGGGATTCCTGTGGGGTCACAGTGGGTGCCTGGACCCCTTTCAGCAGCTGGCTGTATCCACAGTGGCAGTGGTGCTGTGCCCTGGGAGGCAAACACAGCAGCGCTCCACCCTGCTCCATGGTACTCCCGGGAACCCAGATCATTGTTTCTTTCCTGCCTCTCCCAGTTGCCTCAGGGAGCATTTGTAGATATAAATTCTGGCATTAATCTGTGAGTGCCTTTTCTGCCGTATCTCCAGTCTGCCCCTGAGTGCACTGGCACGGATGCTGAACACCCACAACCTGCCCTGCCTCCTTGTCGAGCTGGTGGAGCATTGCCCCTGGAGCTGCTGGGAAGCAGGTATGGATTATGCCTCATGGTACCTGGGGCACCACGGTGCTGTGCTGGGACGTGCAACCACTGAGGGATCTGCTGTAGGAGCCCTTGCAGAGTTGTTCCCCCTCTACCCTCCCCTCCAGCTCCTCAGTGCTCCCTGCCTGAAGCTGTTCAGCTCGAGAGCAGCTGCAGCACAGCTGGGCTGGGGACCCAGCAGGGCTCCCAAAAGCTGATCCTCACACAGGGCTGGGTCTTTTCTGAGTGATCACAGCCAGCACTGGAGTAGCACCTCTGCCAGCCCCACGTGCTCCTCTGAGAAGTCTTCTGGACACAGAAAGACCAAAGTGCCCGTCCCAGCTTCTGTGAACCTTTTGGGGCAGCGCTCACTAGAGCCAGACGTGGGCTCTCCCAGGCAGCAAACATTGCCCTGATACTGCTGCTGGTCCCTGAGCGTCACTCTTGCCAATGGCCCCTGATCAGGCTGTGCCCATCGGCCATCACCCTCCCCTCTGCAGCCAGGCGAGCCCCCCCCAGCCCCCCAGCCTCCCACTGCCTGCCCTGCGGTGGGGCACGGCCTGGGGCGTGGGAACCCGCGGGGCCCCAGCCCTGCACGGGGGGATGTCACAGCGGGGGCAGGGCAGGAAGAGCTCTGGGAAGCACGTGGCTGTGCCTGCCGAGAGCAGCCCAGCTGGATGCGGGAGCTTTCCTCCTTCCTCCAGCCACCAAACACATCCCTTCTCCCTGCCTGCGCACTCGGGGTGCGAGAGGGAGCTTTGATCCAGGGCCCTGAGGGAGGGACTGGAAAGAGACGAGCACAAAGGCATTTCCAGGCTATGCAGATGCAGAGTCACATCCTGCTCCATCCACCAGAGCCACACAGTAGCTGTTGGAGCTTGTTTTGTCGTTTCTGTTATGCTCATGCTACTTCTGGCTTTCCCTGGCTGAGGAAACTCGGGAAGAGTGGCCATACTGGTATCCCAAAACGGGTCTCTCCAGCCGCTTTGTTGTTGCAGCATGGGCTGTCCCACTGCCTACCAGTGCTCTACACTCCTGGCCAAGTACAGAGGGAGATGTCTCAGGGATCTTTCTATTCCTGCCACAGCACCATTGGTTTAAAACATGTCCTTTCTGCTTTTCATGTCTTTAATATTTTGCCTCAGTACCAAGTAGGCCGCTATGCGGAGCAAAGGGTGGGGAAACTGAGGCAGGGTGAAGCAAGGCAGTGAGCACAGGCCAGCATCCCCCCTCTGAGCTGTCTTCCCTCAAGCAGCACTGTGCCTCCCTGGTTCTTCTGTCCCTCAGGCAAGCTCAAGAAGTTTGAGAATGGCACATGGCACGTGGTGCCCCCTGAGGACCAGGTGAAGATGACCAAACTCGATGGGCAGGTGTGGCTTGCCCTCCTCAACCTCCTGCTCAGCCCTGAGTGCCAGTGCAAATACCGCTTCGATGGCTTCAACAAGAGCCAGCTCCTCAAGGTAGGACCCTGCAGCACGAAGGCCTTGGGCCTTTGCCAGCACTGGGCACCTCCAGATATCTGTCCCCATCCTCACTGTGGGCTCCAAGGAGCCAGTAGTGGGAGAACAGCAGGTCTGTCACTGTAGCAGCAGCAGCAAAGCTTGTGTTTGTGCCTGCACCTCGTGAGACCCCCATGGGTCTCTCTGCCAGTGCCCCCCAAATCCCTGCTCTTGCTTTGCTGCTTCCCCAGCTCTGACTCCCTTGTCCTGACCTCTCTCCGTTCACTCTTCTCTCCCCCTCCATGGCCACAGCTCCGTGCATTCCTGACGGACATCCTCATTGACCAGCTGCCCAACCTGGTGGAGATGCAGAGATTTCTGAGTTACCTCGCAGTGACAGAGCCTGCTCCCCCCAAAAAGGATCTCATCCTGGAGCAGGTATCCTGTGGCTTTCCTTCACTTTTACAGCTGCTCTACTTTAAGCCTGATAGCTCCCTACCTCATTTTTCTTCCAGCAAGCTCAGCTCTGGAGTGGTGATGCCCTGGAAAAGCAGCCAAGTACCCATTTCAGTTACACCCTTATTGCCAGCAAAGCTGCCTGTGGCTGACATGAGAGCCCTGCAGTGGCCAAGCAATCACATCTAAAGACATAAATGCTGGGTTATAAACAGCTCTCCAGGTTACACTGAGCCCCTGGGATGGCAGCTGCATGGGGCAGACACAGACACTTGCTTGTTTTGACAATTAACTCTTCATTTGACATTTAGCAGTGTTGCCCTGTTGAATTCTGGACTTCCAAGGGAAGTCCCCTTTTACAGCCCTGGTCTGAAGCTGCTTGGCACACTGTGTACAGAGGGACATCACGATCTGGTGACAGAGTCTGGAGTTAAACTGCTCCCAGCTGGTGTCTGGGCCTTTGGGAGTTAGGCCATGATGGTCTTTAAACAGCCAAGAGGTTCTTGGGGGTTTTAATCTGTACAGTGCTAATCTCTGGAGAAAAGTGTTTGTATGTGTTTCTACTGCCTTCTTGTGAGCTGAGGGGAGAAACTGAGTGTGGGGGCAGGTCTGCAAAGAGGCTGCTGAGAAGAACTGAGAGCACAGAGGCTCTTCCCCACTGCCAGAGGCCCCCACACCGCATCTTGGAGGAGATGGGTATGTTGGGCAGTGGCCGTCTGGGCTGTCCCCAGTGGGAGCATGCTGTCCCCATCGCAGCTGGCTGCGCGGCCTGGGAGGAGGGTGATGTGCCCTGTCAGAGCTGTCTGTGGCTGAGCTGGAGGCATGGCTCAGGCTGGGAGCTGGGGCTGGGGAAGATGTAAAATGGCAAGCTGAGCTGTTGGGGCTGGGGATGGCAGCAGGGTGGAGGTGGATATGGATTCCACCACATGCCTTGACTGCCAGCGTGTTGGTGGCGCAGTGACAGGCAGCTGCCCCGGTGGGGACCTCCTCCAGCCCTCACCCAGGCTGCTGCCCTTCTCCACAGCTCTGCTTTTGTGCTGGTGCTACCCCTGCCCCTGCCAAGGGCTGGGGTTGAGCTCGGGGGCAGGCAGGGGGAGCCAGCTGGAGCCAGCTGGAAGCAGAGACATGGGCTCCCTGCTCTGCCCAGAGAGCGGTGAACTCACTCCTTGTTGCTGAGCCAAGCTAAGGAAAGGCCTTTTTCCATTTGGCTGCTCCTAGAGCAGCCTCCTCCCCTTCCTTGGCTATTTTTACTCTGCTGGAGAAGGCAGCGCTGTTTGAAGCGGCACCGTCCGCTCCAGAGCCCGAGCTCCGCGCGCTGCTCTTGGCTGGGATGTTTCCTCTCGCGCCCGCCAGCCCTTCCCCGGGTGTTCATCTTCAGGGAAGTGACGAGTGGAAAAATCTGCTCAGACAAACGGCTCCAGAGCACGGGGTTCACGCTGCTGCCACACGCAGGGTGCTGAGCTCCCAGGGCTTTCTGTTCAGGAGCCCAGGCCTCAGGGCTGAACACCCACTCCCAGCTGGACCCCAAAGGTTTTGCCTTGTTTCACCTCAATGCCCGTTGGCGAGTGGATGCTTCCCCTCCATGTACCCAAAAGCACACCCTGACACCCTCTGGACCTCTGCCTCTGCTTGCCCTCCTGGAGGGCCATGCTTTTTGTGCCCGGGGCAGGCTGCCTTCTTCCCAAACCACAGCACCTTTTTTAGGCCGTTAGCACCCCTTCCTCCTGCCCTGCCTCTCCCACCAGGTTCCTATCATCCGGGACCATATCCTCAAGAAAAACTCGGGGAAGTGGGAGGCCATTGCCAAGCACCAGGTGAAGCATGCCTTCAGCCCCACTGAGGAGGAGCTGAAGTTCCAGGCACGCAGGTGAGGCCCTGGTACAGGTATGCAGAGTGCCCAGTGGGGCCAGTATCCCCATTAGCAGGGCTGGAGCTCAGCACTGGGAGGACAGAGGGGTCTGTGGTACTGGCTGGAGATGTCCCCTCAGTGGCAGGGAGCAGCAGGGACAGCTCACTGCTGGTCAGCAGTTCCCTGTAAGCAGCCTCACCCCTCTCTGCCTGCACAGGTGGGCACAGACCTACAGCCTGGACATGATGGAGGCTCTGGCCCCCGACAAGCCCCGCTGCAGGGTGTGTGGTGTAGAAGCAGCCAAGCGCTGCTCTCGCTGCCGGAACGAGTGGTACTGCACACGGTAAGGGAGGTCTGCCCCCCACCTTGGAGCCCCTGCAGCCCCCTGGGCACCCCTGCAGGCCCTCAGTGCTCCCCAGAGCACCACAGCTTTCATGGGAGAATGCAGTGGAAGGGCCAAGGAAAGCCAAGGGGTCCCACCACTGCTCAGCACCACTGGCTCTCTGCTGGCTCTCCAAATCTTGTGGGGAGGCTGATGTGCTGGGCTGCTGGTGGGGGAGGTGCCGGTGAGGGTTGTGTTGCAGCTGCAAGGTGCTGAGCTGCCTCTGCCCACAGCGACAGCAGTGACAGGCTGGGTTTTCCGTGGTGACACTGTCTCCCTTCTCTCCACCTTGGCGGGACAGGAGTAGGAAAGTACCCATGACCCCATGGGTGCAGGTGACAGGCTGGGATGTGGCAGCTGGGACGGTGGCAGTAAATTAAATCTTCTCTGGTCCTGAACCATCTGGCAAGGTCTGGCATTAAACCTTCTTAACCCTCAGAACTGGGGCTGCATCCACCTCCTTCTTGGTCTAATGCTGGGCTGTATCAGCTCTCCCCCAGCTCCCAGAGCAGTGCGGTGCTTGTTGCTGCTTTGCCCCCAAGGGATGGATGTGGCTCCATTGCCCCTGACAGCACCTTCCCCCTCTGCAGGGCATGCCAGGTCCAGCACTGGCAGAAGCACAAACCTGCCTGCAACCTGATGGCCGAGGTGCCGAAGAGTGTGGATGACCTGTGAGAGAAGTGGTGCCTGCCATCTGGCCCGTGGCTCAGAGAGGCAGAGATTCCCGCAGTGTGCAGCCCACAGCTGGCAAGGGCCCCTTCTGCCTGCTCCCTGCCCCAGGCAGCACTAGCCAGGGTCAGCCTCTCCTCTCCCACCACCCCACCATGCTGCCTTCTCCAATAAACCTCCTTGTGCATCCCACAGCTGCCTGGCTTCTGCTTTTTCTCTCCTAGCTGAAGATGGCAAACTGCTTCCTCCTCTCCATTCCACACAGTGAGAGGCGTGTGTCCATTTTCCCCTCTGCAACAACGGAAGTCCCAGAGAACCCAAAAAAGCCCATAAGGTTGTGGTTACCATACTGTAGCTGGGGAGGGAAGGGAGTGAGAAGGCCTCTATGCAGCCTCTTACCATCGTTAGAGCAGCGTGGGGAGCAGAGGATGTGGTTTGCATGAATACCTTGCTGTGAGAAAGAGTTTCTTGGGTATTTGTCATCTCCCACCTTGCAGGGACGATTCACCCCGTTTCCTCTCCTTTGCAATGGTGTTAGCACCAAGGGCTTGGCCCCCTGCCCACCAGCATTACCAGTAAACAGAGTTTACTGGTGGGGGCGCCTTGAGGTGCATCCCCACCTCTCACTGGCCAGCAGCTGCTGGCAAAGGGCTGGAGCCTTGGTCTGAGCACAGCTGGGAAAGGTTGGCTGTGTCCTTTTTCTGATTGGGGTGCCTCAGGCTCCCTGACGCATAAAAATAGGTTTTGCACCAGGGCTGCTGCTGCAGGAGCTACGACAGCACGCAGGAAACCATCTCGGTCCAGCTGCAGCCCCGGCTGAGCAGCCCGTGCTCGGAGCTCAGTAAACTCCTCACTCCAAACCCCGGCTGCACGTCCAAGGCTGCAGCCAGCGGGAGCAGGAGCGCTCTCCGTATCTCTCCGTCCTCTTCTCACCCGCTGCCAGGGGTGCCTCCAGCCCCTTCCCCACTGGGAAACTGAGGCAGGGAGCGCACTTTGTCCTGCTCCTGCGAGAAGAGGCAGAGAGAGCGGGGCTGCTGCAGCGGGCCCCCCCTTCCCCCACGGCGGCTCCGGGAACCTCTTCCCCGCC
>VZRR01004785.1:0-23709 GCA_013398015.1 Oreocharis arfaki | reverse complement strand
CCCCTTCCCCAGCCTCATTAATTAAACCCGAGCGCTTAATTACAACCTGCTGAGTCCCGCGGCTGCTTCCCGGAGCCTGCTGACACCATGGGGCCAATCCCGGCCCCCCCACATCCCTGTAGGAAGGGTGGGGTGCAGGGAACGGGGGGAGCATCCCGCTGCCTGCAGGATTTGGGTTGTGGCTCCTCCGTGGCATAAAGGGAACTTCACAACAGAGCAAACCCAACCAGCGGAGCTGGGAAAGTCATCCCTGGGGGTCTTGGCCTCTCCAAGGAGAGATGGGGACAGATGGCTCCGCTCTGGGGGTGTCCCCGAGCTGCTGGCAGGTCCCGCAAGGGGTGAAGAGGGACGAGGATGCTCAGCCCGATGCCTGGGGAGCTCCTGGTGGCAATAAATAAATAATCGAGGTAAATAAGGTGAAGGCTGGTGGCAGCATGGGATGGGGGGGGAGATGCAGGGTCCCACCGTGCTCCCCCACCATCCCAGGTGGGTGCCCAGGGCAGGGAGGTACCCAGTGGGGTGCCCTGACCCTCTCGCCCTCCTGCCCTCAGGTCCCCGCCGGCCCATGAAGTGACCCGGGCGGGTGGCACAGCCCCTGCTCCTGCCGTAGCCACACCAGGCACTGAGGTAAGGACCCGAGGCCATGGCCGCGGGGTGGGTGGGGTGCGCTGGCACGGGCACCAGACCCCCAAACCGGCTCTGTGGGGCACAAATCCCACTCGGGGTGGTCCCCTGTCCATGGGGGATGCCCAGCTCCACAACCCAGGGGAATGGCATGACCCCATGTGGGTCACCCGAGGCAGCCCCCACCCTCGGGGGTGCCAGGGTGGGGGAACTGGGGTGTCTCGGGGGTGGCAGCATGGCCAGGGGTGCCCCATAGAGCACGAGGCTCCCAGACCCGCACCTCGCTTCCCTCCCCAGCCCTGGAACTGGCAGAAGTGCTGGGAGAGCTGTCACATTCCAGGGGATGCTCACAGCCGCGTGCCCAGCCAGGAGGGGTCGGGTGGGCACAGGGAGGTGCCCTGGTGGTGGCACTCGGGGGCTCGGGGGGGTGCTGTTCCACTCTGTTCTGTTTCTCTCGCTCAGGTCTGCTGGCCATGGGCAACCTGATAAAGGTATTGGGCAAAGATTTAGAAAACTGTCCTCATTTTTTCCTGGATTTTGAAAGTAAGTCCCATGAGCAGGGCGGGCGCGGGGAGGGCACCAGGGCTGCCAGCGCGGCTGCCGTCCAGAGGATGGGCACGGGCACAGTGCCCCCGAGCAGCCCCGTGTCCCCAGGCGCCTCGGGGCCCTGAAAAAGTCTGCAAAGCGGGGCAGGGGAGCGGGATCCCTCAAAGAGCGGGGCAGACGTCCTGGCTGAGTGGTGGGATGCAGGATGCAGCAGGACCCGGCCCGGGACCACCCCAGGCACACGCCCGCTGCTGCTAGCTGGTGGCACTGGTGGCCGTGTGGCATGTCCCGTGCCACCGCCAGGACGGGGACAGCCGGGAGGCTGGGAAAGGAGGAGGGAATGCTCCGTGCCACCCGCGCTGCTGCTGGGAAGGTCAGTGCGGTGTCCGCAGCCCGCGCCGAGCGCTGGGGAGCAGGGCCCTGCCTCAGCTGCCCGTGGGTCTGGGCTGGCGGGCACCAAAGGACAGCTCTCGGCCCCCCAGGCTGGACACAGAGGGGCACAGGAGACAGTGGCCGCTGTGGCAGGATGCCAGCCCGGGCACAGCCCCAGGGCTCGCCTGGCTCCCCCCCTCCCGCAATTCCTCCCAGGGCACAGCTCAGAGCAGGAGCGAGGAGGGGGAAAACAGCTCAGCGGCATCTGCTCGCCCCAACCCCGGCCCCGCTTCCATCCCCAGCGGGGACAGGCCGTGCACAGCTCCCCACAGCACCTCTGGCTCCGGCACCCCCCAAAATACCCCGGGTTGGGCTCAAGCAGCCCCCTCCTGCCACGGCGAGGGACCTTCGTGCTCCTCCCGGCTCCTTTGAGGCAGCACAACCTTCTCCTGCCCGCAGCCCCCTGGCACAGGGTCTGGGGGCTCCCCAGGACCCCCCGTTTCGGGGCTGGCTCCGCACTAGAGGAGGGGGATGGCCGTAGCCGAGACTCCAGGGACTCCAGGGACTTCCCGGCGGCTTCTCCTCCCTCCGCTCCTCCCTCTCCATCACCCCATCCGCCAGCGCTCATCACCATCGGGGGGGGAAGAGGCTGCACCCGGGGTCGGGAGCAGCCGCGGGGTCACCCCCGGAGCCCCCCGAGCCCCCGGGGAGCAGAGGGGGGAGGACGCGGCTGCGGCCGCCGCCGCTGCCCACAGCCCAGCACCTCTTCCCCGGGCTCCACCTCACCATCATGCTTTTTTCCTCTTGTTTCTTCTCTTGCAGGTTTCACATGGGGAACCTTCTAAAAGTGTTGACTTATAACGAACTTGACCAAGGCCCTAATTTTTTCCTTGACTTTGAAAGTGAGATGGGATTTTTATTTGCCGTTTTTTTGTTTCGTACTTATCCTGAGTTCCACATCCACACCATTTTGAGTTCTTGTCCCCCGTCGCCCATCGCATCGCGCCCATCTCAGACGTCCTCCCCCACCTTTGCCATCCGGGGGTGTCCCCGGGGAGGGGGGGCCAGACCCGTGGCCGGCGGCTGTCGCTCCGCACCTCTCCCCCGGGGCACTTCGCAGCCTTCTCGTGGGGGCCGAGGGCTGCTCGGGGACCCCTCGTGGTGAGCAGGACGGCGGGCACAGGGCAGCCAGGACTCACCCCCACCTGCCCCCCGCTCCACGGCTTGACTCGAGCTCGGGCAAGGAGAACGGATCAGGGAGAGAACCCCGCCAGGAAGGGCCGCGGGCCGGCGGGGGAGCCGTGGGATGGGGTGCCCGCACCCCGCTCTGGCTCTCGCCGCCCCGGGCCCCGCTCAGAGCCCTCCGGGTTTCTCTCCCCGGGGCGCTGCCCTGCAGATGCGCAGCCGACGGAGGCCGAGACGGCGGTGTGGAACCAGGTGAACGCCGTGCTGGAGGAGGCACAGACCGTCCTGGCCGAGCTGCAGTCCTACACAGGAGCCGGGCAGGAGATCCGGGAGGTGGGTGCAGCCCCGGCGCCCGCTGCCCGCGCACCCGCCGTGGCTTGGGGCAACCGCTGGCGCTCTCCCCTCCCAGGCCATCCAAAACCCCGGGGACCTGCGGCTGCAGGAGCGCGCCTGGAGCGCCGTCTGCCCCCTGGTCGCCAAGCTGAAACGCTTCTACGAGTTCTCCCTGCGGCTGGGTGAGTGCCTGAGCTTCCCTCCATCCCCTCTGCGCATCCCCGCATCCCTCCCCGGAGGCAGGAAAGGGAGTCCCGGGCGCGGAGTGCGTGCGCAGCTCGGGATTTGTGCCTCAGTTTCCCCTGGAGGGGTGGGGAGGTGCAGAAGGGGATCAGGAGTGCTCTGTCCCCAGAGAACGCCCTGCGGAGCCTGCTGGAGGCCCTGACGAGCCCCCCCTACGCCCCGACCCAGCACCTGGAGCGGGAGCAGGCGCTGGCCAAGCAGTTCGCCGAGATCCTGCACTTCACCCTCAGCTTCGATGAGCTCAAGGTGCCTCCCCGTGCTGGGCGAGGGCGAGTGGGGTCCCCACACCGGCACCCTGGGAGGCAGCAGAGTCCCTTGGGCCCCCTAACCCTGGTGTCCCCCCCAGATGACCAACCCCGCCATCCAGAACGACTTCAGCTACTACAGACGGACCATCAGCCGGAATCGCATCAACAACCTGCAGGTGAGGGGCGTCTGCTGCCCCCCTGGATGGCCTCCCCAGGGGCTCCCCGGGCTGGGATGGCTCCGGGGGGGTTCAGCCACCCCAGTGACTCCCATCACACCCCCGCAGCTGGACGCAGAGAGCGAGGTGAACAACGAGATGGCCAACAGGATGTCTCTCTTCTACGCCGAGGCCACCCCCATGCTCAAAACGCTCAGCAATGCCACCACCAAGTTCGTTTCAGAGGTGAGGGAGGCCTGGGGGGCCCTCAGGGCAGGGGGAAGCCCCCTCCAGCCACCACACAGGGGGCTGGGGGTGCAAACAGCAGCTGAGAGCTGTTGGGTTTCAGAACAAGACCCTCCCGATCGAGGACACGACCGACTGCCTGAGCACCATGGCCTGCGTGTGCAGGGTGATGCTGGAGACCCCGTGAGTGCCCCACGCTGGGGTTTGGGGGGGACATCTCGGTGCTGGGGTCCCTCTGCCAGCCCCTCCCCAGGCTCAGCCGGCCTCTCTCCTGGCACAGGGAGTACCGGAGCCGCTTCACCAACACCGAGACCCTGCTCTTCTGCATGAGGGTGATGGTCGGCGTCATCATCCTCTACGACCACGTCCACCCCGTGGGCGCCTTCGCCAAGACCTCCAAGATCGATGTGAGTGGCCACGGGGTCACAGCTGTGGGGTCACAGCCATCCCGCTCACCCCAGTAGCTGGGATCCCCGAGGTCCCTCTCTCCCTGGATTGACCCCATGGGGAGGTCTCTGAGCTGGTCCAGGGGGGGCTCATCCCCACTGAGCAGCGAGGAAGAGGATGGGGAAGAAGGGGCACAGCCCCCTGTGGTCCATCTGGGACCTCACAGCTCCTCTCTCTGCCCCCATCAGATGAAAGGCTGCATCAAAGTCTTAAAAGACCAACCCTCGACCAGCACCGAGGGGCTCCTGAACGCTCTGAGGTGAGACGGGGGCCTGGGGACACAGCGGGGACGCGGCGTGGGGTGACAGCAGAGCGGGCCGGGGGCTGTGAGCCGTGTCCCCTCCCCTCCAGGTACACCACCCGGCACCTCAACGACGACACCACGTCCAAACAGATCCGGGCCCTGCTGCAGTGAGCGCGGGGAGGCCGCCGGAGCCGCTCGTCACCGACGTGTCACCGACGCCCATGACCATAGAGCTCATTTTGTACCGAGGGAAAAGGGACGACGAGGAACACACGGAAATGCTGAAAGCGAATCGAAACCGGCCCCAGGCCACCCCTGCCACGCGCTCCTGCCCCCCCTTCCCACCCCCAAAGCAGCACCCACTCCCGGACACGAGGTGTGGGTGGCACCGTGGGGACACCACGCCGGGGGGGGGCCGGGGCCGGGCAGGACAGACCCGGGCGAAGGATGTGCTGATGGGGCTGGCAGCAGGGTGCCCGTGGCACGGGGGCACCTTGGGGAGGGGGCAGGTGGTGCCCCTGTCCCCATCCTGGTCCCCAAAGCAGAGGAGGAGGAGGAGGATGAGGAGGAGAAGGAGAAGGAGGAAGTATCCCTGTGGATCTGCACTGACTCTGGAGGAAACGGCTCAGTCTCACCTGGTAGATTTTTAATATGAGGAATTAAATCCACACTCACCTCTTCTTTTCCACTTTTTTTTGGGGGGGGGGAGGGTGTGAAATAAAATGACATTTAACCTGTGCGTGGCCAGAGCGGGGCCGTCTCTGCTGTGTCCCACCCCGCTGGAGGCACCCAGCGGACCCTCTCCGTGCCACCCTGTGGGGACAAATCCCACCTCCCACAGTGACTGGGAGGGACAACAGCTCAAGGTGGCCCCCGGGGTGCTCCGAGTCAGCCCAACCTCCTTCCCCAGCGCCCCGGCAGCCGCAGACTGGGAGCACTGGGCGGCTGCTGGAGGCGGTGGCTGGCTGCCCCGGGCCGCAGCCTTTGCCGGCAGATGGCCCTGTGACACCGCCACAGCGCGGCCACGCCGCCGCCACTCGTGCCAAGCCAACCCTGGGGGCACCCACTCGGCCTCGCAGCCCCCCCGAGCTGCCCCGCAGGGCAGGACCCCCTCTGAGCCCTTGGCTGGGGCTGTGTGACCCCCCCCGAGGGGACCCCCAGGACTGTCCTCAGCGTGGGGCACAGGGCCAGGTCCCTGGGGTTTGGTGTCCTGCCAGCCCCCTGCTTCCCGCCGCCTTTCCCGCCTGGCACGCGGGCACTGCTGACCCCCCCTCGGCCCTGCATGTCCCGGGGGGGGGACAACGGGCACCCCATGGGTGACACCACGGACCCAGAGCATCGTGCACAGCGACTGCCTCAGTTTCCCCACTGCCCCTTGTGTGCACTAGGAGACACATGGGTAGGGTCCCCAGGGCCCCCCGAGCTCTGGACCCCTCTGGAATTCCTCAGGGTGCCACCGCGGGGTCACCCATCCCACCCAGCTGCAGCCCAGCTCAGCCCCCCCCCCCCCAAACCTAGGCGCACCCCCTCCCCAGCCACAGGGCTGCACGAGGAGGGGGCAAAGACGGGGGACAGCCCCCAGCCCTTTGGAAACTGGCATTTCCTGGGCCCGGTGCCAGGATCCAGCCGGGCACGGCCGGGTTTGCCGCCAAATCCGCCGAACTCCCGCGCAGGGCGGGCCGGGGACACGCTCTTGCACAAGCCCGGCCAACAGCTCCTTTTATTTTTAGGCTCTTGCAACATTTGACTTTGCCACAGCCACCTGAAACGCTGCCAAGGCCTCGG
Organism: Oreocharis arfaki; assembly: GCA_013398015.1. NCBI lineage: Eukaryota > Metazoa > Chordata > Aves > Passeriformes > Paramythiidae > Oreocharis > Oreocharis arfaki. The sequence continues at coordinate 17,281 of VZRR01004785.1, read as the reverse complement.
ATGGGCCACAGGCTCCCCAGCCTCCCGCCCCGCTCCAAACCTAGTCCACGCCCCAGCCGTGCCTCAGTTTCCCCGTCAGCTCCTTTGCCCCGGCAGCCCTGCGATGGCAGCGCTGGTGGCAGCGGTGCCACCCAGCCCCGCTGAGCCCAAAGGGACCCCGAGGGCCCTGTTAAGTCCCCCCCGGTGCTGCACAGCACGAGGATCCCACCTGGGAGCTGAGGATGAGGCCGGGACACGGCTCAGCGCGGCGGCTGCAGCTGCTGCGTGTCTGCGGGAGCCGATGTCCCCAGGTGACACCGTCCCCCAGACGGTCCCTGGCCCGTCCCAGGAGCGTCCCCGCAGTGTGGGAACCGGGCTGGGAAGAGCCAGGACAGCGTCACCACCCGGGACCTCCAGCGGGAGTCGAGGGACAGCCGGAACCTTTAAAGCCACCGGCGAGCACGGGCACAGACACCAGCTGGTCACCGGTGCTGGGAGCGGTGGCAGCTGTGTCCCGGTGTCCCAGCACCGGTCAGGTCCTGGCACGGAGCCCACAGCGTCTCCCCCGTGGTGCCACTTGCTTGTGAAGGGAGGGATGAGGCCAAACTCGTGCCACATGCCAGCCCCGGCTGCCCCCAGCGTGGCACCTCTCGGGGCAGAGCAGGCGGCACATCCCACCCTGGCAAAGAGCAGCTGCAGGGATGAGACTTTTCCCGCGGGATGAGAGGATCGGAGCAGTTTGGAGCCAAAGCAGGGTGAGAAAAGGGAACCGAAAGGGGAGCACAAGTCCTGAATCACCACAGACACATCTGAGCTCAGAGCCCCGGGGACAGCGGCCACCCCTGTGGGCAGCAGCAGGGGCAGCTCGGTGTGGAGCCCTGGCAGGAGCTGCTGGAGCAAACAACGGGATGCTTTGAGGAGGTGCTGCTCACGCACCTCTCATGGCTGGCCACGAGGATTTGGGCTGCCACGGTGCCAGGGGGACCCCTGGATCCGCCTCTGCTCTGCCTGGCACCAGCCCTGCCAGCAGCCTGGGACAGGAGCACCGTGTCACAACGCCAGTGTCTGAGCGAGGGGACTGCCCCGAGGACAGGCAGGGCCCCCGGGATGGTGCCCTGTCCACAAGGACACGGAGCTGCTCCAGCTCAGGCTCTCGGCTCGATGCTCAGCCAGACCAGGGTGCCGAGGGCTTTAAGTGATGGCGAGCCAAGCCACGCCGGGCCTGGAGTGTTTTCTAATCCCAGTGTAATTAATGACCTTATCTTTGGCCAAAGCCATTTAGATTAAGTGGCTGGTGTGATGGGCTCGGCGGCTCCGGCTGCACAGATGGAAGGGCCGCGTTTGTCTGGGGATTAGCGGAGGGCAGATGGAGCCAAGTGCCATTCCCCATCCCCAAACCTCCCGGCACTGACAGCAGCCTGAAACCTGAGACCACAACAACTTTCTCAGCGAGCCCCGGCTGCGACTGGCGAGCGATTCCCGCATTGTTTGTCCCCTCCGCAGGGCCCAGAGCAGCAGGAGGACGAGCAGGAGTTGTGCCAGCACCAGGAACTGGTGTGACCCTAGCGCTGGCTCGATCCCAGTCCCTGCCGGAGACCTTCAGGCAGCAGAGGTCCAGCACTCCGAGGACTCCCTTGGAGAGCACCCCACGGGCAGGGATGCTGCCCTGGCTCTGCTCAAATAAACTTCTGCGTCCTCAATGGCAGCCTCACCTCTCCAAGGAGGAAAACTCCCCCGTGTCGTGGTGCTGACAGGATCAGGGCGTGCTTCCTCCTTCCCACCGCACGGACAAGGAAGCGTGGCACACCCTGCTCACCTGGGAGCTGCTGCCCTCAAACCAAGGGGGAAAAGGCCTGGGAGCCCCTGGCCGCCCTGCACAGCTCAGCCCATCCTGAGCAGGCTCCTGAAGAGAACAGGCTACTGTGGAGGAGGAGGAATAACATGTACCCGTGGGGATAACAAAGTTCATATTAAACCGATTAAGGATATTTAATCCATTTCTAACACTGTGGACATCTGACTGCACTCAGGAGCCGGAGCAGATAATCCCAGCCCTCCTTCCCAGCGATCCCAGCCCGGCCTGGGGAGATGACTCAACATCTCAGAGCTGTCTGTCACAACCCAGCTCAGCCCACGGGTGGCAAACGGGGCTTCATTCCCCAGCTCACACCTCGTCCATCCCGGCTGGGAGAGCACAGTTCCATGCCACGACCTCGCAGCCGAGTGCTCCAGCGCTGGGCTGAGCCCACAACCACGGGTTGAGTCAGCACGGAGGGCAAACAAGTCTGGGCTGGAGAAGAGGCTCAGCTGGCGCTGCACAGACCCAGCAACACAACCACAGCGCCCAGCATTCCAAAGCTGGTGCCCAGCTCTGCCCAGCACCAACTTCCCAGCTCTTCCCTGCACGTTCCCTTTGGCCCGAGCTCCCACACCCCATCCCAGGGCCTGAGGAGCTGCCCCACAGAGCGCTACGGGAATAATTCCGTGCCGAGGCCCCTGGACCGAGGGTTTCATCTAAATCCCCACCAGAGTAGGAATCTCCAGAGCCCGCGCCGGCAAATCCACCCACGCAGCCCTTCCCTGGCAGGATGAGCCCTGGCTCGTGCCCTAAGGAAAAACCTGTGCTCTACCAACCCCAAACCCTCCCGAGGTTTGCATTTGCCAGGAGAATCCCCAAGGCCCTGGAAAGGCTGTCCTGGTTTCACCAGAGCAGCATTCCAGGCACAAATGGCACTCGCATCCTCCAGGAACACCGGGACACCAACTGCCTGGCGAACACGGCACCAGGAATTTGCTGCTCGGTAGCTTGGATGCAAACTCAGGGCCAGCTCCCGGTGCCAAACCACAGTGTAACCCCCCCGGGGAATTCTGCCTTAACTAGGACAGGCTCATCTGTTGCAAACTCGATGAGATCATTCCCAAGTTCCTGTTTAACAGGTGCCAGCTCCTCCTGCACCTGCTGTGTGCACAGGGCTCCCTGCCCCCAGCACGCCGGGAACATCTGCTCAGCTCCCCTAGGAGCTGTGGAAAAGGTGACTGGGAGAAGGAACCAGACCTGGATCTCCTGCCCTGTGCCCAGAGCAGGCAACCGGGGCCAGGTGGAATCAGAGAGCAAGGAAACCGGGCTTGTTAACAGGGAGGGGAACCCACGATAATACTGCAACTTTATTTGCATATAAAAGAAGAAAAGAAAAAAAAAAAATATCCTCTCCACAATAAAGGCAGCCAGAGCTCGCTCGGCTCCGGAGCTGCACTCCCGGCCAAGCTGGAGGAGTCGGGGTATTTCTGTCTCTGGATTCCACACAACCACATGCCAGCGGCTCAGCCATTCCAAGGATGCATCTCTGGCAGGAATTCACACTTTGCATGGGAGGCCGCTCCCAGCAGCTTTGCCCTGGGGGCCCAGCCCTTTCCAGGCGGGGCTGGGGGAGCATGGGAACGCAGCGGGATGAGGCCACATGAAGAGGATCCGAGGCAGCCGACGGCCTTTGCCGTCACACACCTGCCTCATCCCGAAAAAAAAAATGACTCAGCTCCTTGGTTCAAGGCTGCCCAGGACTAAGGGGCCTCCTCTCCATGCAGGTGGATGCACGGCTGCTCCCTTTTCCAGGCCTAAGGCAAAGGCAGGCTGCCACCCTCGTCCGAGGTCTCTGCGTCCCCGCTGTCCCCCACGGTCCCTCCGGCACGGCCGGATGCCTCCAGCTTCCTCCTCTTCTTCAGGTGGTGCAGGTGGGATTTGGACCGTGTGTGAGCTGGAGGAAGAGGCAAACAGAGCTTTGAATCTGTGGAATTTGGAGGAGGAAAGGGCCGATCCCCCCACGCAGGGCAGAGCACCCTCCCTCGCCAGCCTCCCGCACAATTCACTCCCGAAGAAAAGTGAACTGCCAAACCCTGCCCTGGCTGCTCCTCTGGCCAAACTGCCAGGGCTCAGAAGGGGACAAAGCTCCCAAACCTCCTCAGGAAGGGCTGAAAGAAGGAAAAATCCTGGTTCTGTGTAAGCAGAAGATTCCAGGTTGTCACTCCCAACCAGCCTGCTCCCAACCTCTCCCGGGAGGAGGGAAAGAGTTTCCAAAGAGGTGGCACTTTGCAGGCTGCAGGTGAGCTTGTGCAATTCCCTGCTTCCCCATGGAGCGCTGCCAGGATCATTTGTAGGACTGGATCCCTGCACCACAGCACTGGGAATATCCTGTGCATCCCACAGGGCAGCCAGGGAAGAGCCCGGAGAGGAATTAAACTGATTAACTCCAGGGCAATGCCCCAGCCACGAAAGCACTGCAGCAGGAGTCAGATGGGAACGGAGGGGTAATCCCAGGGATTCTGCTTGGAGCAGCAGGAGCTGCGTTTCTCTGTGAAATCACATCCTTAAGGACAGCCAAACCTCCTTATCAGCGGTTTTATCTCAGGGGAGGCTTTGTCTGACCACCTCGGCAGGGCAGTTTTGCCATTTCCAAGAGACCAGAGCAGCAATTAAAGCACAAACTTTTCGAGCAGGGCCTTAATTAAACGAGGCTCTGCGCTGGCTGAATCGAGGCCCTCGGGTGTTTTCCAGCCATCCTTTTTCTGCCAAAGGATGAAATCACATGCAAAGCTGCTGCTTTATCACAATGCTGGAGGGTCACCCTCAGCCTGAGATAAAGCCTCACCTCCTGCAATTTGTCACAAGCAACACCAAAGCTACAGCGGCTGAGGAAGTGCCAATTGCTGCTGCTGTCTGGGGAGCTGTGCTCTTTAAGCCCATGTAAATTGTACAATCAGATAAAATTATAAAATCCACCCCCCCCAGAGCCAGCAGTTCCCAAAACTCTCTGCCACCTGACCTAAGAAAACGGACTGGGAGCGCAGATCCACCCTGCTCCCATGGCTCTTCTCACCCTCCTTTTCCATTGTGCAGGCACAAGCAACACCCAGGATTTGGAGCATTTTCCCCCCCACCATCTGGGGATCTGAGCCCAGCTCTGCTGGACACAGAGAGCAACAGCTGGGCTTGGCTGAGGGAGGCATTGTCACCATCGATTGGCATCTGGGGTGGCATCCCTAAGGACGTGGAGCTGTGGGGTTTGGGGGGACCTCGAGGAGCTCCCACTCGGTCACAGAACTTGCTGGACCTAAAGGATGACAGGGACCCTGACAGCTTTCAGAGCTGGACAAGCAGAGCTCCTTCCAAGCACCTCCTGAGACTGGCTAAAATAACAACTGCACTTAACTGATCTCACTGCAAGGAGCCTCCTACTCAGAGCCAGCTCCCGTCTTTGCTTTCAGCACCTCCCCGGCTCAGGAAGGGAATGAGCAACCCCCTCAAACCCAACAAGCTGGGAAATTTATCTTTGCATTGTGTCTGCATGTGCTGGTTTTGGCTGGGGCAGGGTTTATTTCCCTCGCAGGAGCTGTGTTTGGATTTGTGCTGAGCACAGGGTTGATAACTCGGGGATGTTTTGTTATTGCTGAGGAGTCCTGGAACTGCATCAAGGCCTTTTCTGCTCCTGCAGCAACACAGAGGGGGCTGGGGGGGGCACAGGGAGGTTGGAAGGGACACAGCTGACCCCAGCTTACCCCAGGGATATCCCAGACCACACGGCTCACGCTTCCTGAGGGGAAGAAGGAGGAAAGGGGCGGACATTGGGGTGATGGAGTTTGTTTTCCCAAAGTCATTTCAGATGTGACAGAGCCCAACTGTCCTGAGGATGGCCAAGCACTGCCCAACCATGTCAAGGAGTGAATTAATTCCTTGCTCTGCTTTGCTTTCTCCACTAAACTTTAACTCAGCCCACGAGTTTTCTCACTTTTACCCTTGCAATTCCCCCTCCCAGAGACAGAGAGTGGGCGAGTGGCTGTGGGGGGCTCGGATGCAGCTGGGGTTAAACCACGACCCTGCACATCCTGAATTTGGGCAACACGTGGAGATTTCCCAGTTTCAGTTCTGCAGCCAGCTTCTCCACGACTTTTTGTTTCTGGCTCTCAGCATGAGCCTCCCAGCGCAGATAAATTCACTGCCTTAATCTGATTCCAGCTGAGCTCTTTTAAAGTAAGTCTATTGAAAACAGAAAATCCCTTTCTATTACTATAACAGCTAGGAATAGTTTAAAAAAACCTCAAAAAAACAAACCCCCCCCCCCACACAAACAGGAAATACTGGAGCAAAACTCAACTATTAAAAACATTAAGAAACTTTCATTTACACAACAGAATCTTGCTCTGTGCTTTTTGAGGAAGCACCCACGGTGTCGTAAAGGGCCAGGAGCCCTGACTAAACACAGCAGCTCCGAGCTTGATGCCACATTTAGATCCCTGGTGTGATGCTCTCTGTGTTTACTGGGTGCTGGGGAAAGTGGGGAAAGCCCAAGGAAGGGGCAGGGGGGGAATCCTGACAGATGGTTCCTGTGGCACAGCTCCTGCACAAACGGCTGCAAACAATCCTTGAAAGGCCAGGATCATGAGCCAGTGGTCATCCAGCCACAGAGGAGCTGCACCACCCCTCCACAGCCCTCCCAGGTGCCCTCCTGTGCCCTGCCTGGGCCCTACCTGCCCACTCCCTGTCCCCGATGATGAGTCTGGCGCAGAGCTCACACACGCGATGGCTCCGCTTGTTCTCCTCCTCGTCGTGCTCCATCCTCAGGGGCTCTGCCGGGGGCTCCCGGCCCTGGGGATCAAATAATGCCTCAGATTGGTCTCTGCCACGAAAATTTGCCTGTCTGTGCTCACTTTCCTAGATGGGAACTTGCCAAACTCAAGACGCTGAGGCTGGCACCACAGTTTTACCAAGCGCAGCACTGGGCACCGGGAAAAAACGTTCAGCTGAGACAACAAACTTCTCCTACTGCAAGGAAATGCCAAGGCTGGGCACGTGAACAGCCAGCCCTGCTCAAGGGACACACTGTGTGCCAAGTGAGGGGGCCTGGAGACCACAGGGAGGTCAGTGAGTGCCTCCTGTGCTAAGCCCAGCTCCCTGGTACCTGGATGAAGCTCTCCACGATCTCCAGCGCAGGTTTCAGCACAGCCTCCTCCCAGCGCTGCAGATCAGACACCTCCAAGCCATAAACTGGGGGCACGTTGGGCCCAGGACCTACAGAAACACAGCGAGGCAGGTCAGCAGCAGAAACACCCAGCACCCCCTCCCAGCACCCAGGGGGGAGCAGAGGGATCTGCTTTTTCCCATCAGCATTCACAAGCCGACAGCACCAGGCTCTCCAGAGCCCAAAATTCTCTCCTGCGGGCAGCAGGAAACACCTCAGGACTCGAGGAAGCATCTTCACAGCTGGCTGCCTTCAGGAGAGGGTTCTGTAATCTGAGCATGCCAACAGCCCGTCACAACAACAACAAGCACCTCACCCCAGCCCTGTCCACAGGAGGCTGAGGGGATGAAAGAGCTGGATCCAGGCACAAAGCCACCACGCCAGGCTTACAAGGAGATGCGGGCACGGAGCCTGGATGAGGGATATGAGCCTGCAGATTCCCACCCAGAGCTGGAATGGGTGGTGCAGGGGCTGATGCTCCTGGTTGCTGGCAGCAGGACATGGCAGGAGATGCTTTAGTGATGACAAGGGACAGGTTTACAGCCACCCCTCTGGCCTCCCCTGGCCCAAAGCCAGGGCACGGGGCACTGGCTGCAGCCTGGACAGGGTGAAACAGCTGCCATCAGAGAGCAACTGCTCCCTGGGTGACCTGGCTGCTCTCCACGGCTCACCTGCCCTCCCTGGGCACCGGGCTGGCCCTGCCTGGACAAAGCCATCAAAGGCTCCACGTGCCAGTCCCCAGCAGGTGCTGCTTTTATTGCTGTGCCCACAAACAAGCCCCTGACAGGCCCATGTGAAGCACACCTGCCACCAGAAAGGTGAGCTGAGCCACCCAGCACACGGCTCCGGGGAAGCTCCTGAGCCTCCTTCAAAGTCCATCTTTTTTTGACTCGAGTTTCTCCCTGCCTTCCTTTTTTTTTTTTTTCCCCTTTTTTTATTATTTATTTTATTGTTGTTTTGCCCCTACTGAGCACCTTTCAACAAGTGCCCGGCTCCCAGCTGCTGCTGCTGGCCCTGCTCCAAGGCTGGGGCTGGGATGGGGAAGTCCTGCTGGCTCCCTGCCACCGCAGAGAGCACGGCCCAGGCTCGGAGCAGCCACGGGAATCCTGCTCCTGATCTGGAGGGCAGCTGTCAAATGGGCTTTTCTCCCTGCCAGGAACATGTGTGGGTGCGTGGGGACCCCCTCCCCGAGCCCCTCAGGAGCATTTGGCAGGATGAGCTGCAGGGATGCTGTGACCATCATCATCATCCAGCAGTGCCTGACACGGGGCTGAGCCTCTGCTTGGGATTTTATCCCTCCTGATGGCACTGCTGCCAGGAGGGGACAGGGTACAGGGGTACAGGGAGCAGGAGCTGGCTCCTGAATGTCTGGGATGGGAGGCTGTGGGCACGACACATCTCAGGAGCGGCAGGACATCCAAACCCAAACCAGTGGGACAGCACTGGGAAGAGCCTCGTGGGTGGATGGGGACACTGGGAGGCTCCTGGAGGGGTCTGGCTGGGAGCAGACTGCCAAACACAGGCTGCCCCAAAGCACCAGTGTCCCCTCTGGAGCTGGCAGGGGGGATGAGCAGAGGTGGGAACAGAGGACTCACGTTTCAGGAAGCGGTTCCGGACCCATTTGTTCTGCCTGCGGGCGTATCTCTTGGTCACCTGCTTGAGGGCCTGGATCCCTTTGGAACAGAGGGATTGAACAAAAGGAAAAAACACCCCAAAGATCAGTGAGAAGAGGCTGTCAGCTCCAAGGGAGGGAAATCACACAAGAGAGAATTTTGTGCTGGGTGGCACCATGAGGATTATTTTTGCTGTCAGTCCGGGACTCTGTGCCTGCACTGAGGAGAGGAGGAGCCCTGACACACAGTGGAGGGGCAGTGGCAGCGTGGGAAGGCTGGACAAGGTGCCCCAAATATCCCTGAATAAAGAGTAGCTGCAAAGAGCCCAAACCCTCCCCCCTCTGAAGCTTTCAGCAGGGAGGACAACCTGTCCAAGTGCTGCACTGCTCTCTGAATGCCCGATTCTCTGCACAAACGGAGCCCAGGACTGCTCACCCCACCCTTCAGAGGATGATTTTCCACCGGACCACTGCTCAATATTTAGTACCAGGCTTATCAAATCCCTCCTAATCGTCTCCTGAGCAGACACAACAAGCTCCTTCTGCACCAGACTTGTTTTCAGGCCTTTTATCATTTCTGTGGTTTCTTCAGCCTCCACCTCCACACTGAACCCTCCTCGGCACAGACGGACTCTGCCTGGGCCCTCCCCGTGCTGAGAGCAGCTCCCCTGCAACATCGGTCCACGCATTCCAGAAAGGAACACACCACCAAGGGCTGCACCCCTGCTGCCTGATCCCACATTCCCTGTCACCACAGTGCTGCTGAAATGCTGAGCTCTGCTTCATTCCTCCTTTCCAGGCCTGCTCTCCACAGCATCCACACCCCAGCTGGGATCCCATCACCCAGGTGGACCTGCTCCAGACCCCGAGCCATGCTGTGCCCCGTACATCTTGACACGAGGCCTGAGGGGCTGCTCTGGGTGTGCTCAGAGAGGCTCTGCAAGCACTGGGAAACGAGTCCCTGCCCCTCTGGGGCTGGCAGAAGTGGGAAATGCAGAGGGAAAGGTGCAGCTGGGGCTGTGATCTCGGTTTGGACCATCTCGTGGTGTCACCTGGAGCTGCGTGGGGCACACAGGGTGCTCCTCCCACCTTTTTCCAGCAGCAGGGCACTGGTCTCCGGCGAGCAATTCCCTTCACTGACGAGGTACTCGTGGAATTCCTTGAAGCCAATGGACTGGAAGATGCCGTGCTGGTAATCCTGCCTGGAAAAGCAAAGGCAGGGGTCACGGCCATCTCCTGTGGAACAGCAGGACACCTCAGAGGGAGGAGCAGAGAGGATCTGGCCGCTCACCCACCGGTTCTCTGCCACCTTCTCCCGGTTGTAGCGGCAGTGGAAGTCCCGCAGCTCCTCCAGCAGCCCCGCAGCCACCATGTCATCCACCCGCTGCTCCAGCCGGGCGTCCAGAGCTGCAGGAGGAGAGCAGGACACGCTGAGCCGCGGGGAGCCGTGCCCTCAGGGGGCTGCACAGCCTGCCAGGACCTGAGTCAGCACCGCCAGGCTGCTGCTCCGCCTGAGGAAGGCAGAGCCCGGCAGGTCAGGGGAGTTCTCTGTCACCACGCCCACCCGTGCCAGAGGAATTGCTGCCTTCTCCAGGGAGGAGGCTGGGGCAGGAGCAGGGATCAGCCCTTCCTCGGCCAGCCAGGAGGCCGCTCTCACCTGCCTGGTCTGCGTGGAGCCACAAGATGCAGGAATGTGGGTATTTCAGGGGCCCACCTAAGGGCCCCCCACCTTCCTCCTCCTGCTGCTGGTGCAGGATTTCACTGTGGGGGATCCCTGTCTCTTCAAACACTTGGAGGCTCCTGGAAGCACAGACACACAGAGCTCAGAGGCTGGGAGAGAAGGAGCTTTCCCATTGCCCCAGCAGCCCCGGGGGCTCCAGCACAGGGAACCGCAGACACTCGCCGAGATCCAGCCCTCTCATGTGGGGGGAGGGCAGGTCCCAGCCCCTTCCCGTGCCTGGCATCTGAGCACACCCAGCTCCTGGGGGCACCCAAGGAGCCCAGAGCACAGCCACCCACTCCTGCCTGGCACTGGGACAAGCGCTGCAGGGGACAGGGATCTGGCTGGGAAGGCAGGGAAGGCACCAGCGCTGCCATGCTGCCGTGGAGCTCCACCACCAGCCCAGCCCAGCCCAGCCCAGCCCAGCTCAGGCAGAGAGGGAGGTGCAGGAGCTGTGCTGCTGCCCAACCCTCCATCCCCCTGCACCGTGCGAATGGGGTGGGCGGCGTTCAGCTCCCCGGGGCCAGGGCTCGGCCGGGCCGGAGCAGCAAGCCTGGTCTTGCTGCCGTGCTGTTCCCACAGAGCTCAGCTATGTTACTCAGCCAGCAGGGCAGCTTGCTCTTTAAATAGCTCCAGACAAACCCTGCTGCTGCTGGGGCACGGAGCAGGAGCAGCCCCAGAGCACAGCCCAGGACCCCAAAGGCACCTCAGGCTGGGGCTGTGCGGCCAAAGGGCTCAGATCCCACAGAGCCCCCCGTGCCAGCGCTCCAAGCACCGGCTAAGAACCCAGGAGCAGCCACCTGGGGTGGGAGTGCTCATCCTGCCATGCTCCCAGGCACACAAATTCCCTGGGAAAGGGGTGCTGGGCCCTGGCACCTCCTGCCCCTGGCACGCCGAGCTCACCTGGCCACTTTGCGCCTGTCGTGGGGGTGCAGCCTGGCTGCCATCTCCGGGTCCACCTGGCTCAGGCGCCGGTGGAGCTCAGCACTGTCCAGCTGCTCCAGCTCCACTTTCCTGTCACTGGCCGGCCTGGGGGCAGTGCTGGGCTTCTCCTGAGGGGCACAGGACAGCCCTGAACCAAACCCTACGTAAGCAACAAGATCCCCCCAGAGCCATGGGGTGAAGGAGGGGCTTTAGGTTCTCCTTGCCATGCTCCAGCGGGGCCAGCAGCATGCCCAGTTGCAGGGAGTCTGCCCTAAACACGGGATTCACCCTTTCCCAAAGGGATTCCCAGACCTCACACAGTACCTTGGTGTTGATAAGGACCTTCCAGAGCAGGGACTCGATGTAGTAGTTGGTTCCTCCCACAACAATGGGGATCTTGTCCCGGGCAAAGATATCTTCAATGTGCCAGAGTCAGGGAGCGTACGCAGAGATGCAGAGCAAAGGGGGAGGGCTGTGGGGAGCAGCAGCCTGGGGCTCAGATCCCACTCTCCCAGCCCCAGGGAACCAGTGAGGCTGCAGGACAGGGTTAGAGGTGCCCCTCATCTCTCATTATCCTCTGTCACCTCTGCCAGCCACTAACAAAACTCAGGGACACCCCAGGACTGCCAGGGAGGGCAGCAGCCAGCATAGATCTTCCCCAGGGCTGTCCTGAGGGTTAGCTGGGCAAAAGAAGCCCCAAGGCCCTCTCATCAGCAGAATCCTCTGAAAAACCAGAGTTAGTTGAGGTGTGGAGAGCCCAAACATTGATCCCTGTAGCCAGGGAGGAGGGAAGCCCATTCCTGCTCGGCCAGCACGAAAGGATATCAGAGGCACGGCTTTGTCCCTGAAATCCACCACGGTGTAGTTGGAGACGAGGGGATCCACAAAGCTGATCATGTGGTGTCTGCAGAGACGCTGCTCCTGCAGGGAAACCTTGTTGGTGATGATGTCCAAGCCCTTGTACACCTGGGGAAGAGAAGAGCCCGTCCTCCACCTCTGTGCACTGACCACTGATGCTTCCCCCCCCATACACACACACAGCCTGTCCCAGCCACCCCTGCCAGCCCCTGCTGGCCTCTGGAGCCCGCAGGGGCACAGCAGGGGCACGTGCCACGTTCAGGCAGGGCAGCAGGAATCCTGCCAACGCCTCCTCCTGCCAGGGCCAAGCTGCCTCTGTCTGGTGTTTGTTCCTGCCCACGGGAGATGAACCGTTGAGTCCAACTGCTCGTGACTGTTTTCCTGGTTTGATACAACCCTGGAATTAAGGGTGGGAGGGCTGATTGAGCGATCAGAGAGCAGAGTCAGAGCCCGGGCAGTGTCACCAGGCCAGCACAGAGCTCCGAAATGAAGGCCTCCAAGCTGCCACCTCCTCTGCTGCTGCAGCAGCCAAAAGCTCAGGGGTGCTGCTCTCCAAACGTTTCCAGCACAGCCTCGTGTGGGGACAAGGATCACTGCAGCACACAGAGACGTCTGTGGGTGCAACACACAACTCCATGGAGCCTCCTCAACACACACACACAGTCTCAGCTCATGCACAGCTTAAAAGCCTGATGTGCTGCCTGCTCTCCCTGATTCCTCACGGATCCCAGGGGAATGAGGCACTGTCCTGGCCAAGGCACCAGGTGAGCACAGCCAGCAGCATCTCACACGTCCTCAGCCTCAAATCGGGGATACACAACCGGGGAGAGCACTGCTGAGAGACGCTGGCCCTCGGCTGAGAGCAGAGCAGGGAGAAAAGCCACCCAAACCAAGCCCTCGGCAGCATTCCTGGGAAAGAGCCAAAGCAACCTGGATCCCAGCAGAGGCACCAAATCCCCCCTCCAGGCTGTGTAAAGCACCAGCCACAGCCCAGCCCACAGACCCAGGCGCTGCAAGGGCTGGAGCTGCCTCAGCCTGGTGTTCCATCAGCAGAGCCCTTCCCGATGAGAGCAGATTCCAGCCAGGAGAAGGGAGGGGAGCTCCTCACGCTGCTCCCCACCACAGGCAAACACAATCCTCCTCAGCTGGCAGCTCGCAGTGGGGGACATAAAGCCTCTCTGTCCAGCCCAGCTTTGAGGCAAAAGAGGTGCTTTGGAAGGATGTGTTTAGTTCTCAGAGCCTTCCTGCTTAAGAGAAGTCTCCCAGCATGGGATAAACCGGGATGATGGGAAAAAGGACTGGAAATGGCTGTACTCCTCCATCCCCCCACCCCCAGAAACCACCCCAGCCAGACTTCAAGAAATGAATTTCCCCTTAATCCCCTCTGAGAAGCTGCCAAGCCTCCGGCTGCAGCGCGGCCTCCACCCACTGCTCCCCTGGTCCCAGACAGAAGGACAAGGTGACACAGAGGTGACCCACGGGCACCAGGCACGCAGAGGCAGCAAGGGACAGCACGAGGTTAGTGGAGCAGGGAAGCCCAAGCCCTGCCTGGAGCAGTCATGTGAGCTGCCAGGGCGGCTGAACCAGCTCCGCTCCCGTCTTGCTTCACTCCGGCACTTGGAGCCGGGAGGGCCAGGCCTGGCTCCTGCTCCCATCCCAAAAGGCTGGCCCGGGGGGTAGGAAGCGAGGAGGAGAGGGAGGGCAACCAAAGCCTGCAGAAAGCCAGCCGCCCCAGGGGATGGTGAGCAGGCAGGACAGGCCCACAGGCAGCTCTGCCAACGTGCCCCGTGGCTGTGGGCAGCCCATTGATCCCCAGGCTGGGCAGCTCCATCCAACACGGGGCTCCAGTCGGCACTGAAAGCCTTTGAATTCAGTGAGCTTCGGCTCCGTGCCCGTTCTCCCCATTTCCAACCCTCCAGCTCCTCCAATTCCCACTGCCTGCCTGAAATCACAGCGAGCACAGAGCGCTGAGGCGAGGCTCAGAGGCAGCCAGCAGCTCCCAGCGCCCTGCACGGGCACATCCAGCATACACAGCTCAGGCTGCTATCCCCAGGTTCTCCCGGAGATTAAGCACTGAGAGCCTCCCGGAATATCTGGCAACAAGGGCAGGAATGCAGTGTCAGTGTGTGGGCTGGGAGGAAACAAAGGCAGCCTTTTACACACAGGCAGCAAAGCCCGGAGAAGGTTTCCACCAGCTGGCTGTCGGCAGGGCCTCGCACCGAGACGTCCTCCTGACACTCATTTCTATTTTCAGCCAGCGGCTCAGATAAGCCTTTGTTGCTTTCTAAGGCCCCAAAACAGATTAGAGGCAGCCTGGAGCAGCCGGGCTCCGAGACACGGAGCACAAGCCAGCACTAAAGATGCTTAGCCTTGACGGCGTCCTCCCCACCCCTGCGCTGGAAGGTCAGCCCTGCACCTTTGGAAAAAGTGGGGAAACTGAGGCAGGACACACAAACAACCACGATTTTCAGGATCTGCAGCCCGGGAAGGGCAGGCTGTCCCAAATCTTTGCTCTGCCACCATTTCCGTGCACGATCCCAAACTCTGTCACCGCCGGGGGGAAAGCACCGTCCTCGCCCTGAGTGCAGGGAGTGTAGAAGGTGACAGGACAGACCCCAGACACATCCAAGCCATCTGTGGGCTGGGAAAACATCAGGATTTCACAGGGGCCAAGGGAACTCCCAGCTGGAGAGGGGCACGGAGGACCCAAACCAAGCGAGGGTGCAAGGAGAGCACAACTGACTCCTTGCCCTGATCCCTGCCCTGACAACCCTGACAAAGGCTCTGGAGATGTCCTGACTGGCAAACATCTGCTACACCAACTGCATCACCACTCCCAAGGGAGAAATCCAGAAGGGACAGTGGGACCCAGAAGAGACAGTGGGATCCAGGAGGGACAGTGGGATCGTGAGTGGATGGGGCCCTCATCAAGCTGGCACGGGCATCACGGCATGTGCACTGCCAGGAATGAAGAAACAGGGCTGGCTTCACCCCGCCTGGCTCTCCAAGGAATTACTTACTCCTCAACAAAACTCACTGGGATGACAAACAGCAACAGAAAGGACAAAAAGAAAGATTAAGAGGCCAGCAGATTAACCAGAGCTCCTGAGCTGCAAGCAGGCAGCAGCTAAGTCTGTAATTTGAGCACGGCGACTCAGAGCCATGACGAAAACACCCTGGAGATGGATAGAGGGGTGCCTGTGTGTGGGAACAGGTGGGCTCGGGGCTCCCCAGCCCCTTCCCCAGCCTGGCTCCCGCCGCAGCAGCTGCCCAAAACACTGCCAGCATTTGTCAGAGCTGCTCGGAGCCCGGCGATGAATGCACAGAGGGGGCTCAGGGGCGACACGGTCGCCGGCAGCTGTCAGTCCCCAACGAGCAATGGGATTTCCAAACCCCAACAAGGCTCCGGCAAGGACAGCAGAGCCAGCTCCGCGTGGCAGGGGGACAAACCACGGGGAGACACGGCGTGCCACGGGAACAAAGCAGCCCCGGCTGGGGGGGACGCCGGGGGTTCAGCGGAGCGCGGTGCGGGCCGCGCCGGGGGCTGCCCCGCCTCGCCGGCACGCTGCATTACGGGATAAAGCAGCCGAGCTGCTCGGCCCCGGCTCCGCAGTCACGCTAGAACGAGATTAAAAGGAAAGCAGGACAAGAGCCACTGGAGCCCGGATGCCATTGGGCGCCTGCAGCAGGGTCCTCCCCGCGCCCGCATTCCCATGGTGGGGCCCGAGAGAAGCGGAGCACCAGAGGCGCGCTCCGGAGCGTCCGCCAGCGGGAATTCACGGCGTGCCAGGAGGCTCCGAAGGCGTCTGCAGAGCTCGGGGTGCAGCAGCAGCCTCGTGGCCGCAGCACCATTCAAGCCAGCAGCCGCTTCCCCGACGTTAAAGACGGGCAAAGCTCCCGCGCTTCACGTTTTGCCCTCTCAGGATTTCAGTTCAGCTCAGACCTCACTCTCCCCTCAAGGGAAACATTCCATAAAATTACTGTCTGATTGCTTGCCCCGAAATTCGGGAGACTGAGTTTTTAAATTCAGCTCACTGGGACACAAACAGCGACCAGCATGAGCAGGAAACAGGGAGGTGGGCACAGGACCAGCGGGAGTGGATCTCTGAGCAGCACAAAGGGAGCTCCTGGCAGAAAACACCTTTTTACATAGAGTAATAAATACCTTTAGCATTAAACTTGATGGAAAGTTCAGGCGCTCTAGGAAGGGAACAGTGAGTGTGGATCATAAAGCAAATGTTTTGCTAAGCAACAACAAAATTGTTGTTCTTGTGGTGGCTGCAATGTCGATCCTGTGACAAAGCTCTTGTGGCTGAACAAAATTAAGGCCAAAAAACCGAGTTTTAGCTCCTCAGGGTTGACTTATCCCGACCACACAACTGACACATTCCACACTGCTGCTTGCAGTGAGAGATGAGACGACAGACACCGTCACTGGCAAGTAGAAACTATCATTTTTAACAGTCTCTCCCAAATCTCTTGGTGTCCCTTTGCTGATGTCAGAGGATTCCACCCTGGGTGTTGCTCACTACCAAGTAACTCCAGCTGCTCCCTCCCCTTACTCGACCCCTTCACACCTCCACGTAGCTTCTGGTGAAGCAAAATTAAAACACCTTCGCTCTGGTTTCATTCCAAAATGTGAATTTATTGGGGATGGGGGGCTTAAACAAACACTTTGAACAAACTCTGCAGTTTTGGTTGTGCCGCCCTGTTCAGAGCCCACGGGGCACCATCCCCCAAGAGCGGGAGGGGACACAGAGACAGTGCTCACACGAACCAAACAACTGCCCACTGGGACTGGGGAACTGGGGACAGGACAAGGGCACCGGGACAGGGACATTGGAGCTGGAACAGGGACACCGGGACAGGGGCACGGGGACCAGGGCAGGGACACCGGGAGCGCATTCAGCGGGCAGGATCCATCCCATGGGCTCTCCCCTGCAAGCACCCGGACACGGGGCCTGGGAGAACCGGAGGAAACCGTCCTGGAACCTCCGGGGCTGAGCTCCTCCAGGCCCGGACCGGGCCCTGCTGCCCCTCCCGGCCCAGCCCGGACTTTCCCCGGTACAGCCTAGGAGGCGCCGGTACAGCTCGGACCTCCCCCCGCTACAGGCCGGACCTTCTCCGGTGCAGCTCAAACCACTCCCGGTACAGCTCAGACCACTCCTGGAGCAGCCC
>VZRR01004776.1:206594-230810 GCA_013398015.1 Oreocharis arfaki | reverse complement strand
AAAAAAAAAAAATCCCTTTGCTGTAGTGTTGGCGTCCTCTGCGTGTGTGCGACGGCGAGCGGCTGCTGCCTCCGGTGCCGCGCGCTCCCGGGCGCTCTAGAAAGGCCTCTGCATATGGGGGGTGGTGGTGGCGGGAGGGTGACCCCCGTCACGTTACCCCATCGGGGTATGTGGAGTACTTGGGGGCGGCACGGGGGGCCGGGAGCCTACGGGGCGGCGTCGGAGGCGTCCGGCAGCGGTGCCTCGCTGGGGCGATCCATGCACGGGAGCCTTGAATGGTTGAGTCGGAGGGTCGGGGTGCTGGGTGAGACGAGGAGAGGCGGCCGGGGGCTGCTTCACAGGGCGGGCTGCCGGGGGCTGCGGGGCTCACAGCTGCTCCTCAACACCTCCATAAATCCCAGCGGAGAGCGAGGCTGCAGGGGAGGGAAAGGGAAACGCCGTGGTGAGAGTGTCCTCCTCTCCAAGGAAGCCCCTGCCTGGTGTGGGTGCCCCTGAAGGCACCGTTACTTTCTACATCCCCTATGAGCATTCCTGAACGTCCTCATCTTCACAGGAGACCACAGATTAGAAAGCGAGGTGGTATTTAAAGCTAAAACTGAAATATCATCTGGAGAGCTGAAATGGCACTGGAGAGCCAGACAGGGTAACTCACATTTCACCTGCAGAAGGGAAAAGCACGTGGCAGGGAAGGCCTTGCTCCCATATGCCACTCAACATCAGCACCTGCTGCTGGATTTAAGCACCCAATCCACACCAGCTGACCCCCCTGACACCCATCCAGACCCCCCAGACCTCACCTTTGTGTCCCCAAAAAGCAAGTTGAATATCTCCACCCCGAACGCACGCTGTGCCCGAAACCAGCTGCTGCTGCCGCTAATCGGCTGCATGCTCCCGGCGCTGCGCTCATGTCCACCAAATGCACCTCTAATGCTCTTAGGAGAAGTAAGCTGCTTGCAAATGAGCTTTCTTGGGGGGGGGGGGGGGGGAGGGNAGGGGGTTGTGTGTGTGTGGTTTTGCCAGCATTGGTGATGGATGTGTCTCCCTGCCTGCTCATCCACATTCCCACACCTCCGGCACATCGCTCCCTGTAGCAGACCCCGGCCCCTCGACCTGTGGCGTCTTTGCTTTCAAGGATGGCAATGGGAAGAATTAAAAAAAGAAAATCAATTCCCACTGTGGAAATGCCCCAATCCACGAGATGACGGACCCAGCAGGAAGGTGAGGGCTCTGCCAGCCCCACTCGGAGCTGAGGGGAACCCAGCTGGAGCCTCCTCAGGTTGTTCCCCACTGGACTCTTGTTTTGAAACTGGTCCTTCTCCCAGGTCAGCGGCTGCTTAGTGCCGCGTGGCCAGAGCCTCAAAATAGACCATAAGCACATAAGTAACCCCAGCCAGGCCAGCAGGCACCCCCTTGCCTCTCCTCACAGCAGGCACAAACTTTCCCCTCTGGCTTGTTTCACCTTTATGCAACGAGACAAGGTGGGAGCGGGGAGATGAGCTGAGCACTGACCAGCTCATCACAGCACCTGGGTGCTGACAATGGGCTCTTCCAGGCCCGAGCATCATTTACAACCTGCTCAGCAGCTCCTGCTTCTCCAGTTGTACCCAGGAATGGAAAAGTTAAATAGTTTTAAAAAAGGCAGGTGAAGTGTCAGGGGAAGCGGATCTGCTCTGCTGAAAGTGCCCAGTTTGCCTGCTACAATCATGGACTTTTCCCATCAACCATGTCCCATCACTCATGACTTTTTTTTTCCCCTATAAAAACCAGGGTAATGCTACCCCAGGGCCCTGCAAGGATGTTCTGCAAAGTTCAAACCCTGCCTAGGTTGCAGGGGATGAGTGGGACATTCAAGGGGGAAGACTTTTCAGTCCTCATTGAGAAAACCAGATTTTAGCAGCTGATGGAGGCTCAAAGCTTGGCTGAAGGATGGGAGTGAGGTGGGAGCTGCCTCCCCCCAGCATTTTAGGTGTGATTCAGAGCAGCTTGGCCAACAGATGATGTGGAATCCCCCAGGGTAGCGGATCCTCCCCACCTGGACCACAGCAGCTGGAATTTCTGCTCAAAGCTTGCAATGATCCTGCAAGATGGGCTGTGAAACCTGCTCTCCCCACAGCGTTCACCATGCTTTTTCAGTGATGATCCCACCCATCACTTTGTGGGATCTGCTTCTCCCCAAGATGATCGCACCATGGCTGGCTATGAACCAGTTTGGTATTTCTGGAGGGTAATTTTGGGCTGGTTTTGGCTGTGTAGCTCCTACATGTCCAGCTGCTGAGCTGCTGGCCAGCACAACCACGAAAAGAGCCAGCAACACAGTGAGTGAACGTTTCCCAAAGAAAACCTGCTGGCAATCCCCTCAATGAAGTTCATCTTTTTCATTTTAAGGGAAAGAGAGCTTAAAACCCTCCGAAGGGATGGGAGGTGGGAGGGATGGGCAGCCACAGCTGCCTGCTCAAAGGGAAGAGCTGATGCAAAGTAGGAATTGCCCCAAACTGTCCCCTTGCAAATCCAGTTTCGCTGAAACAAAGGACTTGGGGATCTTTTGCTTTTACTTTTTATGCTTTTCCTCTTCAGGCTTCCAGTGTGTTTAATGCCATCTGTCCTGATGATGTGATCTCATCCCAATGATCGATCTGATTTGACGCACCAGCACCAGAGGTGCACGAGGGAAAGCAGCAAAAAATGACTTTTCTCCCTCCAGACAATCTCATACCTTGTTTTAACCGGCTGCCAGGGACATTAATACGAACTGTGCCCGTGTTTACCCGTGTCCTGGATTAAACCCCACCCGCTGAGCGAGCCCGTGGGACTGGGAGCTGCCGCCAGCACCAATGCCTGCGCTGCCCCCTGTCATCATCCGACCCACAGTTCATGCTCCATCGGCGCTACGGATCCCGTACAATTTTTTATTGGCTTGGGTGTGCTCACTGCCAGTAACGGAGGCTCAGTGGGAACCGCCTGCCTACGAAAACAGCGAGTGCTCCTTTCCCACAAGGTCTCCTCTCCAGTGGAAGCGTTTCAAGCATTTTGGCAATCGCACGTCCCAGCAACTCAGCCCCGAAGCCCATAAATCCCTAATGGATATTCAATCACAAATCATCCCCGGCGTTTCAGGCCGTGATGCTGATCTCCATATTAAGCATGGCAGAACAATGTGGAAAAGGGAATTTCAGCTAATATTAATAACCTGCCAAGTGGAATATAAATCCTTCTGATTTGAGCGCTCTGGGGGATCTAGGGGAAGCATGTGAGGACACAGTGAGCAAGCCTTGGATGAGGATGCTCAGCAATGCAGCACTGGCCTGTCAGGCTCAAACCCATCTTGGGGAAGCCCGATGAAAGGAGGTTGTAGCCAGGTGGGGGTTGGTCTCTTCTTCCACGTAACAAAGCAACAGGACAAAATGAAATGGTCTCACGTTGTGCCAGGGGAGGTTTAGATTGGATATTAGGAAAAAATTCTTCACCAAAAGGGTAGACAGGCATTGGAAAAGGCTGCCCAGGGAAGTGGTGAAATCATTATCCCTGGAAGTGTTCATAAGAGGCACAGATGTGGCACACGGTTTAGTGATGGACCTGGCAGTGCTGGGTTAACAGCTGGACTCCATGATCTCAAGAGATCTTTTCCAACCTTAGTGATTCTGTGCTATATTTTTTCACCACGACTGTGGAAATTTCTGCTTCTTCCACAAGAATTTTGCAGCCAAGAGCCCATTGAGGACCCAAGATGAACACACACCAGTGTGGCAAGAGAGCAGTGAAGGATGCTGCTCTGGGGGATGGGGACCACCAAGCCATCATCTCTTTGTCTTACACCCCAAAGCTGAGAGGATCACACAGGTCTCCGAAATATTCCTTTGCAGTGCGGCCATGCCATTACAAATGCCTTGGCCTCATCCCAGCTGTCCAGGGACAGAGCCTGCAACAGAGGGATGAGGCTGATCTTCCTCACGACAACTTGATGGAAAATGAAGGTCAGATCTTCTTCACCCAGTGAATGGAAGAGCCAGGTTGGAACACTGAGCAGATGCCTGATCTGACGGCTGTGCTGCTGGTACCTGGCTAGCGGGACACAGATGGTGGAGTCCGGTTTTCCTAAACACAGCAACTCCCGAAGAGAAGGAAAAGGAAGCTTTGCAGAGCCAAAGCGTCGCTCGGCTTTAGCAGTGGGACTTGGAACAAAGGCTCTTACTCACCCAAACAACGTGTATCTCACCCGTACATAAATATAGCGATCTCAGAGTGAGCACATCTCCTGTTCAAAGTTCACCTTCAGAGAAACCCAACAAAACATCCAGCTGTGTCACACTTCCTCGACCTCTCTCCTGCTTTCAGCTCACATAGCAAGGCACAGACCAGCCCTTTCCCTTTAAGGCTGATGAAGTCCTGCTCTCTCTGCTCCCAACAAGCACTTCCATCACCCTGAGAACTGAATCCAAGTTCCTGAGCAGTTCCAGTTATCACCATGCAGAAGTTTCTGCACATGTCCATTGTGACTGACATGAGTGACCACGGCGAGGTCTGTGAGGCTCAGCTGCACACACGAGATCTGTACCAGCAGTACCACCAGTGTCACCACTGCCACCACCATCACTGCAACCAGAATCAGCAGCAGCAGCTCCACCACCACCACAGTGACCACTGCCATGAGCACCACCACTGCTATCAGTACGAGAAGCACCACTGCCACCAACACCACCACTGCCACCAGCATCAGCAGCACCACCACCACTGCCACCATTCCACTCACTGCCACTAGTGTCACCAGTGTCACCACTATGAGCAACACTACCACTGCCACCACCGGGTTCCACTAGCATGAGCAGCACCATGACTGCCATCACTGCCATGAGCACCACCACTGCCACCAGCACGAGCAGCACCACCACTGCCACCATCGCCATCACTGCCAGGGAGGACAGGTCCCAGGACACAGGGAGCTACAGTGCTGTCCCCAGCCCATGGCTGCAGCTGGGACACAGCCAACGTGCTGAGATTTCCTCCAGTTGCATCCGCACGGAAGGAAACAGGAAAGGTCCGGGAGGAGAGCGACGGAAACAAAACACCCAGCAGGAGCCGGCATCTGTGGGGAGAGGTGCAAGCAGCCACCGGCACATCCTGCTCCAGGTGCAAAGCTGGACAGAGCAGATGGGATGTCCTGGAAAAGCCATGCTGGGTACCGTGGTGGCTGTGGGGTATCTGCTGCCAGGAGCGGAGCAGTGCCCGGCACCATCTGCCAGTGAAGCATCGAGAGGTTTTTCTTCGAAGGGGTTATTTTTTAGGTTGTTTCTCTTGCTGCATGTGATGTTTCCTGAGCAAAATGCGACAAGGATTAAAAATGCACAGGTGCAGAGGGAGAGCGATGGGGGGCTCTTGGCAGCCCACAAAAACACACCTGCAAGATAAACCAGGTCATGTATCTTTCCCCACACCCTTTTTGGTGTGCAGTGAATACTGGCTAACAAGAAATTTTGCCAAAGAGAGCTGTACAGCCCCTGATCTTACAGCTCTAGTCAGACTTAAAGAGTTTGGTAGCATTTAGAGAGCAGCGAAAGGTGCCAGCATGATGTTGGCGTGGAGATTTGCAAGCAGGAGGCACTCAGGACACCAAGGAAGAGGGAGGAATGGGGAAGCTGAGGCAGCGAGCCTGCCAGCCAGATAAAAAGAAGAGCACAGTCTTCCCAGCACTGTGCAAGCTGGGAATGCACCGGAGGCACTGGTAACATGATCAACCCTTTCTTATCTTGTATTTGCACCTTTTGTCTTTGAAGAGAGGCTAAGGCACAGTGTGGGAAGTATCTATAAAGGTCCTTTGGGAGTTGTTTTTCCCTCTAACCCAGATTCACAACCCTGACTGGACACGGACCCTGTGCTGACACTGGGATTCCTGTGATGCCGCCAGGGTCAGGGCTGCCTCTCCTGTCCAGAGCTCGTGGGGCAATGCCCTGGAGGAAACATGATGCTTCAAGCACCCCTTCAACAGCCCTTTCACTGGAATTTCTGCTTTTCCCTTTGCATGCAGCCCCCAAGCAGCTCGTATTTGAGGTCTCCATGGACAGCTTCTTATTTAACCTAACTCCTTCTTGTACCATAAGAGAGCCAAAAGATCATAAAAACCACAAAAAGGCACTAAAACCTTCCCCACTGTGGGGAAAAGGACACTCCCAACCCCTCCTCCAAGCTGAACACAGTCCCCCATCCATCCCTCCCATCTTGTCCCCACCAGTGGACGACTCACAGGCAGCCACCAGTGGCCCTGCTTGCAGCGAGATCCTGGTTTTATGATCCGGGATATCCTCTCCACTGCCTTCCCCCAGCAGCCACGAGGAGCCGTGGTGCCGACGTCAGAGGCTTTTCCTGGCTTGGATTTGAAGGGAAGGAGGAAAAAAAAAGAAAAAGAGGGGGGAGGAAGAGAGGCCAACTCCACGGGGAAAAGTAGTAACAGGCTTGGGGCTGGCTGCCTCCCAAATCTGCAGAGAGTGTGCCCTAGAGGGTTTTTTTGGGGAGGGGTGAAAGGCTCGGTCGTTTGGGGACGGATGGTCCCCACGCTCCGGCGCCTGATGCCCAAGGAAGTCAGGCACCCCAAATACTGGGGGACAGCTCCCCTCATCCTTCAGGGATTTCTTTTGGCCAGAAGAATCAAGAAAAAAAAAGCAATTCTGTGTGTGATTGGGCATTTTCAGGCTTCAAGCCTAGTCCAAAAGTATCTTTGGAAAGAAAAGAATCCCAAAGCAGCATCCTCGCCCCAAAACAAACACAGGAGGCAAACTGACCCCAGTGGTCCCCCCCAACAAGTGCCACTGCCACATGTCTCTCCCACCTTGAAACTCTGGTGCAGCTGAACATCTGCCCAGCTTTTCTTGTGGTTTCTCATAGTATTTTGAGCGAATTTTATACTCGTGGCAGGTGGCAAAATTTGGGGGTGGGAGTGCAGAACAATGCTTTTTTGGGGGGAAACACGAGAAACAGCAGCACACTCCTGGGAAGGGCAGGAGGGAGCTGCCATGACCTCCCCTTTGAGGCACAGTTTGAGCCTGAGCCTGTGTCCCACCAGACCTGAACTTTGCTATTTGCTATGTCCCTGCTCGGTGGTGGGATTCTGATGGGAAGCTGTCCCTACATTACCTGGTTTTACCTTCTTGTCAGGCCACCAGCAGCCCTGACCCAAGGCCACCATGGCCCTGTCTGCGTCACTGGCGCCTCTTGCACAATGCCCAACCCAGAGGGGCCGTGGTGGCTTTGATGAAGTTTGCTGACAATGAAGGGGGCTCCAGGGGACTCAAATCTACCCAAAGGGTGGATTTTGACCTGCAGGCAATGTTGAAATAGTGCTCTGTGACACGCTGGGGATGCAGCTGGGGACAGAACACGCTCTGCCTGTTATGTGCCTCATGGAAAGATCTCTGGTGGCACCAAGCTATGGTCAGCATTGTCCGGAGAAGACAAGCTCTGGAAAAAGGCAGCTCTTCCAAGTCAGTGGCACCAGGTTTAGATGGTGTTTGTTAGTGTTTGAACTTCCTCCACCATCCAGATTCTGTGCTGTCAGGGGTTGTCCTCCAACACCATCTGGCTCTTGCTCTGCACTATTTGGTTTACACATTTCACCCCACGGAGACAGGGTCACACAGATCATGACAGGCTGCTGGGGGGTGGCAGCACCACCAGCCCTCTCCTTCGTGGTGGACACCAAAGCACTTCTGAAGGCAGCCACCAAGCCCATGGGGACAGTGCTGCACGGAAAACCCTGGGTTGTCTCATCCTCACCAGTCATGGCCACTGTCACTTTAATAGCAGACACTGCCCCTTGAAATAGCCCCTCCAGGGATGTCCCTTTTCCAGCAGGGTGGGACAGAGATGCTGCATGTAGGTGAGAAGTGTCCCCTCAGGGCTACCAACAACACAGAGAGATCCTGGGGTAAACATGATGAGTGTCAGCCAGGATAATTAAAAGCCATAGAGCAAGTGAAGGGAGGTGGGAAAATAAGGCTGCTCCTGGGTGGGATGTGGCAAGGTCTGGCAGTGTTATCACGACCCCCCAGCACACCATGCTCCTGGCTCCTCTCACTGAGCCCAGGTCCTGCAGAGATGGTTTTCCCTAAAACCCTCTTCCAGAAAACTCACACTCAAAAGCAACACATTGACAAAGCTCTAGGGACAAAGGTGGCTACCTCCAAGCTGCCAGTTTTGGATGTATGGCTACAGCACAGCCTGATCCTGCACCCTCTCCTACCCTCCTGGACCCTCTCCTACTCTCCTGGACCCAGCCACCTCCAGCAACAGGGACAAAATCCTTTGGT
The DNA here is from genome assembly GCA_013398015.1 of Oreocharis arfaki. Classification (NCBI taxonomy): domain Eukaryota; kingdom Metazoa; phylum Chordata; class Aves; order Passeriformes; family Paramythiidae; genus Oreocharis; species Oreocharis arfaki. Next base: position 222,516 of record VZRR01004776.1, on the reverse strand, counting down.
CGTGTCGCTCTTGCGCAAAACCCCAGCGCTGTGCCAAGAGTTGTCCCCCACCCGTGGGAGCTTGCAGAGCAAATAAAGGTGGTTTTCTTTCAAATAAAAGATCAAAGGGCACGAAATGCTGAAAGTCACAGCTGTTCTTGCTGGAGGGACGTCAATGTGTTCACTCACTCGCTCTGCAGAGCTTGCCTGGTGTGTAAAGCACTGCCCCATGTCCTCAGCCCCATTTACACCCTGCCCACATGTGAGATGGCAGACTAAACTGGAAGGAGCAGGAGGGAGGATCAAGCATCACTCTGGAGGAAGGAGATTAAGGCAGTGCAGAGCTCAGATTGCTCAGGGTCTGCAAACTAGAATCAGAGAACTGTAGAATCATGCAGGTTGGAAAACAACTCCAAGCTCATCAAGTTCAACCTTCAACCAAGCACCATCCTGCCCACCAGACCACATTCCTGAGTACCATGTCTACCCATTTTTGAACACTTAGGGATGGTTTCTACCACTTCCCTGAGTAGCCCATTCCAATGCTGAATTGCTCCATCAGTGAAGAAACTCTTCCTGATATCCAGCCTGAACCTCCCCTGGTGCAACTTGAGGCCTTTTCCCAACTATAGAACTTCTGAAACTCAAAGCCCCTTGGAAATGCCCCTTGCAGCTGGGCTCAGATGGGCATAAAAAGGTGAGGATGTGGCTGTGGCTCTTTCTCCAGCTCAGGAATTAGTGGCCAGGGAGACGTCATTGCAGCCTTTCAATGTATTAAAGGGAGGTAAAAAAAAAAAAAGGCAGAAAAAGACTTTTACATGGGCCTGTAGTGGGAGTACAAAAAGCAACTGGAGAAAGAAAATAAGGAGGAAATTTGTTACGATGGGAGTGGTGACACACTGGAACAGGCTGCCCCCAGAAGCTGTGGCTGCCCCATCCCTGAGAGGGTTCAAGGCCAGGCTGGAAAAGGCCTTGAGCAACCTGGTGCAATGGTAGGTGTCCCTGCCCATGGCAGCACAGTTGAAACTAAATAATTTTTAAAGGTCCTTTTCTATCCCAAACCATTCCATGATTCTCTGAGTCCCTGATGGCCAGGGTGGCCGGGTGTCAACACGACCCTTCCCCCGGGTTCTCTGCATCAGCTCCCACCCAGCTCCCCACTTGCCTCTTCATCAAGTGAGGTTCAAACTGGATTCAAGTTTAACCAAGGAATTAAAAAAACCTTGCTGGAACAGGACACTCTGAGAATTAGGAAAATGGGCTGAAAAATCTTTAGGACTGGAGCCGTACAAGGCTGCAGCTGGGGATGCGGTTTTGGACTGCAAAAATGGGCTCCCCAATTACCATCAAGCCTGTCCCTTTCTGGGCTGCACACCAGACACAGAGAGCAGCTGCTGCAGCCCCAGACGAGCACATTTTAAATCACATCCTCACTTGTCACACAGAGATGCTCTGGCATGCCAAGGCTGCTCCCAGCCACTGTTTGAGGCGAAAGCAGATAAAAAAGGATGGCAAACTATACAGATCCTGGCGTTTCTTGAACTTAAATGAACTGTCTTTTGATACAGAAGATGAACAACCCTGTTCCTGTCATTCACAGGAAGGATTTGGAGCAGTGGCTTTGTAAAAGCCAGCAAACGCCCTGGTATCTCAGGAAGGGAAATTGCAATGATTTGCATGAGCAGAAAGCTCGTGTCAGAGCCACTGTGGGATGATGACATTTGGTGCTCTTCCCATCCTGCCAGGGAAAGCAAGGAGAAGGTCATGCAGCACAGCCAGCTGGCTGCGATGGACCATGCCCAGGTGATTTTGGAGATCACTGAAGGAGAAGGACCACATCCTCAGGGGAATGGCAGGACGAGGAAGAAATCCATCCTGTCTACAGTGGAAACATCACCTGAACACCACAACAACAGGGGATGCCACATCCCATGGAATGGTGCACCCAGGAAAAAGCAAATCCAACAGCGGGATGTTGCAACCTCAAAGCACCTTTCTAGACTGATACCACTCTTGGGACAACATGGAGGTGAAGTCACATCACACAGTGTTTTTGGGGCTGGAGGAGCCTGCAGTCAATATCACTTCTCCCCAGAATGCCAAAAGGTTGGAAGGAGAGTGTCTGACTGTTCAGGAAGTGCCCAGGAAAGCTTACTCATGAGCATGCCTTGCCTTTGACTTTCTTTCATCTAGATTTTTGCATAAATCCGGTGCTGCCTTCAGGGAAATGCAAACTCCCTGGAGAAAGGGGAGCGTTTGAAGGTGCTGGCTGCTCTGACGCGCTGGGCAGGGAAGCGATGCTTTTATCACCTGAAAATTAAATAAAGGCTGAGATGTGAAGCCTCCCCACCCTGCTAAGCAGGAAAACTTCCTCAGCTCCTATGGCCGGATCCAGCAGGGATGGGACAGGCAGGATGCAGCGTTTCATCCGTGCTCTGCACATCCTCCCCAGCCCCAGGGGTGAGCTTTAATGGCCTGGAGACACGCAAGCTGCTCCGGCTCCGCTTGGTTTCCCGGCTCTGCTTGGCTCCCCGGCTCCCGGATGATTTCAGAGGCATTTTGACACCCCGGCGTGGGTGGCATTTCCCAGCCACCCTTGCTGTGCTGGAGCAGGCTCTAATCAAGCTGAAAGCAAACGAGCTTCGCTGGGTAAATGAAGCTGCAAGCCCAAATTCATCATTTATGATGAAGCCGACCGATGATAGTAAATGTTTCTGGGGATGCACACGCACATGATCTGCCTCTCAGCAGGGAAAAAGACAAAGGAGGTGAATGAAAAAGCAACACCAGTAACAAGTTGTCCGGGTTAAATACTGGCTTTGAGATCCATCCAGAATGGTCCCTGTCCCTCTGCTCCCAGGGGAGATAAGAGGGTTTCAGCCTGGAGAGGGAGGCAGACAGACATTCCCTATCCTGCTGGTTATGGCTGTAGTCTGGGAGGGGTTTTCTCCATCTCTTTTTCATGCTGCTTCCTAAAGAGCCAGGCTGCAGCAAACAGAAAACACAACATCTATGGAAACACAACATCTGTGGAAACCTTGCAGAACACCCAGTGCTGCTTAAGGCTCAATTCCCCCACTGCAAGCTCCTTCAGTACAGAGAAAAAGCAAAATGAGGGCATTCTTAATATACCTGACTCCATGCTGAAATCCACACTATTTCAACCATCCTAGCAGAAAGACCCTACAGGCACAGATGTGTAGAGTACTCCAGCAGCCAGCACAAAGGATATTTTGCTACCTCACAAATAATTTAAATTTGGCACTGCATGTGACAACCGACTCCAAAACCAGCCTGGTGTGGGCTGGACCACAGTGGGACAGAGGGAGCAGAGACAAGGGGCACTGAAGATGTCCCCTACAGCCACAGGACATGGGGCTCATCTGCTCCAGTGCAAAGTCAGCAGGCACTGGTTTGGCTCAGTTCAACAGCATGAGGCCACCGTGACATCGACGGCCATCTTGGCAAAGGCACCATGGAGTTGATCTTGCCTTGGGGGAATTAAAAATTAAATAAAAAGTTTATTTCCAGCTTGATCCGTTCCCAGCTCATCTCTCTACAAACAGGCAGCCGTACTGGCAGGGCACTGCGGGCAGCACTGGGACAGGCAGCCAAGGGTTGCTAAATGAGCACTGTAATTCAATGCCGAGGCATGGGGTGAAACTCTGCTCTGTGTTCCCACATGGGAATTTCTCTGGCATTTTCTTTTATCAGCTGGTCGATAAAACATCCCCATCCTGTTTCCAGATCTCCCATAAGTGTCATTTGTCACACAGATGGAGCACATCCTCTCTGCTGTCATTAGCACGTCCTGGGCTGGCGTTTACTAGAAATGCAGCAGAGGGACTTCCCTCAAGCTCCACCGGACAGTGGCACCTGAAAGACTCTGGGGACCTCAAGAAGAGACTTCCCTTCAGGGTTTGGAAATGCCAACCAACCTCTCCCATGCAGCTGGACCTGCAGCCTCCATGTCTGAGCCTCACAAGCTGGCAGGACTGTGGTGATCTGCATCTGGATGGATGCATGCATGAAGCCATCACCTAACTCAGGCACAGAGGAACACTTGCCCCAAATCTGCTCCCAGGAGGCTGGCACAGTGTAGAAATAGGAAGTTTTAGTTAACACTGAGGATCAACTCTGAGCTCATCCACTTCTCTGGCACAACCGCAGGCAGGAGCATCACTGCGGCATCGCTGCCTCCAAAGCTGGTGACAACCTCACCAGCTCCTCGCCAGGAGCACATCCCAGCCACCCTTCCAGCTTGCAGCCACAGCACCAAGGATAAGGAAGATTCACAGCATCCAGGACCAGTAGTGCATCCCTCTGATGCCAGGGAATTGATAAAACCCCGGTCCTTGACCTGTCTACTTCAATAAAACAACCAACAGCTCCATGAAATCTCCCCTAACTTTAGCAGATGCCAACTTTAGCCCAGCTGCCTGCATGATGCCTCTGCTGCGTTTTTATCCCTAGCTTCAGGCAGATATTCTGATTCTCGTAATGCCTGAAGACAGTTTTAGGGAATATACAGCCATTTTTAAATAAATCAGTATTTTAAAGAGAAGCAGAGGGGGAAAAATAACCTTATTCTGGAAAAAGAAGTACTAAGATTTGCTGACAAAAAATGCACCTACATGTGAGATGCTCCTATTCTGATCCCCATCTCAAAGTTGGGCCATGAAATCCCAAAGCTGGACCATGGGTTGCCCCACTTGTCCACAGTTCACTTCCAGTCTGTGCTTGGTATCCCAGGGGGAATGGAGTAAGGTTACATGGCTGTCCTGTGCAAAAGCTTTTTGCACATTTGTCATCATTCAGATGGGCTTAAAATCTGATTAGTTTTTTTCAACTTTCTTTTTCGGAAGTGCTTCATCATGCCTCTACATTTTAGCAGGGAGCACTAAATGGATGGAGGATGCTCAAGAGCAGCTCTGGGATATACAGAATATATCTCCATGTCACATTAACTCAGCCTTGTACAATATGAGAATTTAAAACAAACTTTGTCTCCAAATCACGCCTTTTTCAATGAGTTCATTTTCAGGAAGCTGTCCCATCCACTAACCTCAAAAAAACGTCTCTGGCTCGTGTCCATTAAACCAGATAAATGAGAGTTTATAAGTTCATAACTCGAACTGAAGTCAGAAAGTTTCGTCTTTCGTTTTCTAGAGCTGATTCACGGCCAGCCTGACCCAAATTGTGGGCTTGCTTCAAGTTTTTTGTCATTTCAGGGTTCATTTGCAGTTTAAAGTGATGCTCTCTTCCTGCCTGTGTTCTCCTGTGCTCTCATCCCAGCTCAGTGCTGGCACAGCTTCTCTCTGCACTCCCCAAAGTCTGTGTGGACACACTTTTTGACCTTGACCGAGCGAAATGCTGCTGGATTTACTTCTTTGCTAGAAATTCAGAGGGATGTCAAACAAGGATTTTGGTCCCGGGGCTGCCCGAGCAATCATCCCTGATGCTGAGCATAGGCAGAGAGCACCACCTCCGACTTTTATTTTTACCCCTAAAGAGACATTTGAGCTCTTCCAAATTGCACTTTTCCCCTCTCTGCTACACCAGTACAAGGATTGGGAGCTTCCTTATTCCACCGAGCCCAGCTGCATTTCTGGTCTGCAGAGTCAACAAGAGGAGCAGCCAGCTTTTTGGCTCCCCTGGAAACTCTGCAGTCCAAGAAAATCAGACGAAACATTTGAATGCGCTCAAGCTTGTTCGTCAACAGTCTGATTTCTGAGGGACCTGACCCTGCGTCCAGGCCGGCCGACGCTGCACCGACAGCAATATTTTTGGGTCCTGTGTGAAATACTCCTGCAACAGTCCTGCTGCCAAGTCTTGCAAAAGTTCCCAGGCTGAGGAGCTGGATGTGAGGAGCATCCACTGCAGGGTTCATGTGAGTTGCTGAAACATCTCGGCTCACTGGGGAAGGGTCAGAAGTGGGGAAGGACGTGCATCATGCTGACTGCGACTCAGTAAGAGCAACAAAATACCTACAGGGGACTGTCTGACATCTCACATGGACTGCCACAGGAGGGATGAGGTCACCTCCAACCTCCCCAATGGGTGAAGCATCACTACGGGCATCTCAACCATTGATGCCTCGGCACCTTCATGGACATCCTACAGATCAGATGGTCACCACAGTCATGCACTACCACCATGCCTTGGTTAATGGATGAGATTCCTGGTTCTGGCTACTTGAATTGTGCTCCTCTGAGGAAATTTAGCATCTAAAGCACGTTTCTAGCACGGTTAAAGGATATAATTTCTTCCCTTTGCCCTGCCCAAGGTCACTGAAAGACATGGACCTGCATGGAGGGCATCCCAGCCCTCTCCTCCCCAGACGCCCTCTCTCAGCTCCAAACAGCACCAAAGTCTTCCACTGGGGTCCTTCAGAGACAGGAAAAGCACCCTCAACCCTAAAATGTGGCCATCACTCTGGATCCTCCAAGGAGGCTCATCCACAAAGCCCATCCGAGGCGTGGTGCCCTGTCATGGCCCAGGATGAAGCATCTGGCCGAGCCCACAAGGTGGAAAGTTCAAGTGGCTGCTGTTTATTTGGCTTTGCAGAGAGCAGTCGCCCAGGCTGAACGTGGGCCAAGCACCTTCCCATGGCAGGAAGCGCTGCTGGAGTCTTTAAATAACCACCAGTGGTCAGGGCTTTGGTTTACAGCTTCGCTGGATGGAAAACCATCCCTCACTCTGTGTCTGCTCCAGCCCTCTCCTGGGTGTAAATGTCAACACTCGTCTCATTACCTCCTAGGTCTTCATGTCCATACCCAACAGCCCCATGTGGAAGCTTGATAGAAGCAGGAAAAGTTCTCCAAGCACAGGCATAAAAACACGTGGGCTTCTCGTCCCTTGCGAAAGATGAATTTTACGTCCTACAGTCAAAGCCTCCCTCGGCTTTTGTGTAAATTTGTAGCTCCCTGGGGCTCTCCTCACCCTCCCCATCCTGCTTTAAGGACGGAGAAGGTGAGGAGAGCCCCATCCACACACATCTCCTCACACTCCAACACTGAACTGCACCCCCATAAGTGCTCCTCACCTTCCTGCAGCTAGACTGGTGCGTTATCAGTTTACAGGATTAAAATCAAGAATAAAGAATAAAATCCTTCCTCCAAGGCAAGCAGAAAATGCCAAGACCCCTCCACAAAGGCTTTTCTCAAGTATTTCCTTGGGGTACTTGAAATCAGAAATCTTGCCAAGAAACTGGGTAGAACGGGTCACCCAGCAAATCCTGCTTTACTGATGGAAAGTTCCCAAAAGCTGTTTCACTGGGAAGCCTGGCTACTTTGGGATTTTGGTTTGCCAAGACTCTGGGGAATATAAATGATTTTTTTTTTACCTATAGCTGTCATTAACATATTAACCTAAAATGATGGCTGGTGAGAGGAAGCTCTAAATAAGCAAAACAGCATTTTACAGTTGGAAAACAAGACCTTGTCCTGACCTCCTCTCTCGGGCAGATTCACTGGCGCACAGCAAACGGGTATTTTATTTTAAACTGTGCTTGTAAAAAGTTAAAAAAAGCTGCTTCCTTGACACTTAAGTCAGGTAAGGACACAGCAGGCCAATCTGCCTTATAAATAAGCCTGCTCTTGTATACACATGTGTTTTAAAAAAAGCTTATGAAATGTAAACACGTGGGCTTTAACAAAAAATAATTCAGCCTCATGAAACCATTTAAGTGGGACTGAGCCAGGCTTCAGAGATCTGCACAGGGCATGCTAACTTTGACCCAAAAAACCCCTTAGAGACAGATAAAGCACTCTCATAAACATGCAAAAAGGAGCAAAATTCAGTATTTTTCTTAAGGATCATCCCTAGAGCTGCATTTCTGTCTTGGCTATAGGACAAAGACATTCGGGGGGAGGAAGAGTTTCTTCCAAGCCATGTGAGCATGTTCCACACTGCCCACCTTTTTTGTACCACTGAGATGGGCAATTTTTCTATTTGTCCCTGGCCTGTATGCCCCAGGAGAGGAGCCAACCACCAAGAAACCCAGGCTTTAAAAACAAAACACAGCCTTGGCTTCAGAAGGACAGGTGCAAGGGGAAATACTATTTTTAATCCTCATTCTGCAAGAGGGGAATGCTGGGACCCCTCTGAGTGGTGCTTGTCCGAGTTTAAAAGATTTGTTTGGAGTCGATGGAGGCATCTGACTGGTTGTTAATCCTGGTGCTGGGCACTGGGACTGGGGAAGTGGACATCAAAGCATTCCTGCATCTGCTGGGGAAATGGGAGAGGCGGCAGACAGGGCTCTGCCTCCTCCCTGTACGGCTGCTGGGGCGACAGGCGGCACAGACCTGAACCTGGGGCTCTCCAGGACCCAGAAAGGCTGTCAAGATGGCTGAGTAAACCCCCAGGGATGGGTCTTCTCACGTGATTTGCTGGGTTTCCATTCTGCTGCAAACAGAAACATGAGGAGAGGTGCTCCGGCCCTCTGATCATTTTTGTGGCCTCCTCTGGACCCACTCTAACAGGTCCACATCTTTCTTGTACTGAGGACCTCAGACCTGGGCACAGTTCTCCAGGGGCAGATGCTATGATTCTATGATGATGAGCTCCCAGAAAGCTCACGAGACCAGTGGCTGGTGCCCCTATGTCCATCCATCCTGGGATCCATGCTGGAAGCTTTTCCTACCACTGATTTGAGGATGGTTCAAATCTCTCGTGAGCTGGTTCGGCAGCGATCCAAGAGTTAGCATCTGGCCTGGAGATGAAGAGCACATTAAGGATTTAGCAGGACCTGACAGCTCATAAAGGGTGTCTAAGGTAACTTTGTCAAAGGCTGGCATTCAGGACTTCTCCATCCAAGGAGCCAAACAGCCTCAGGCAAGCTGTCTCGGAGGAGTTCTGGGTACACTGCATAAATCTTCAACCTTATTAAAGCTCCAAAGACCACAGAATCCAGCTCCTGACCTTCTCCAGAGCAGAAAACGACAAAACGTTTCCTGTTATTTATAGCAGCTGGAGAGCCTGATGGGAAAACCCCACTTGTGAAATGCAGGCTGCTTGCCACAGCTGCTCTCAGGGAACGGTCAAGCTGCTCTGAACTCCAGCCTGGATGGACCATTTCACCCCTGAGGCCACTTCACCCAGGGCAAGACCATGTCCAGAGGCTGCGCAAGAGGAACAGGCAAATGGATCTTGCTCTCGTTGGCTCTTCCAGGTCATGTTCACATGGCCCAACTTGAATTAGGCAAGGCTGAGCATCCCAGGAGAGGGGGCTTCACCTGTGGTTACAGGCAGCCCTGGAGGAGCACAGTGAACCTGTATGATGCTCCACCTGAATGTGGCTGACCCCACCAAGGAGGCGACTGTCAGCTTTTTAGGGAAACTGAGGAAAGGGCATAGCCCCTTTTCCCACCTCCACTAGGCGCCACCCCCCTCCTCAAAGCATGGCAGGACAGGCACTAGCACGTTTATCTGCTGGCAGTTGGATTTCCACCACTCTGGCACACGTGGAAGGTGCTTTCTGGCACGTTCAGTCATGCAGGTGCAGGAAAGCTCGCAGCCCAAGGCGAGCTCTTCCTGCACCAGGAGGGGCTTTGCTGCTGGGAGCCTCCCAGCACCGGCCCTGCTCGAGAGGAGCATTTGCTGTCACGCTGTCGAGGAGGATTCCCAAAGCTTCTGTCTTGGGCCCGCGCCAGCGCGGGTGTTCTGCTCGCTCCCAGGCCGAGGGAAGCAAGCTGTTCATCACGTACGGACGTGAGATGCTGAGAAGGAACTCGCCAGCCACGACAGGAGCAGCCGGCTCTGGAGCTGCCACGACAGCGGCTGAAAGGCTGCAATGGCACCCAGGGACATGCACCGACCACTGACCTGCCACAGTCAAAAATAAGCCACCGAGCTGGGGGTAGGGTGACAGCGAGCATTAACAGTGTCAACAGCAGTGAACAGCTGCTGGGATTTAGGAGCACACCGGGAACAGCACAGGTCACACTCCGGAACTTCACCTTCATCATGAAGCTGCTGCTCCTGTCCCAGTAATGATGCCTCGAGTAGGATTCAGCTTGAGAGCAGAAACCGGAATCTAGAGACCCAGGAGCCTCATTAGAGTCATCATAAAAATCAGAGAATGGTTTGGTTTGGAGAGGAACTTCAAATATTGTCTAGTCCGACAATATTTAGGCCCGCAATGAGTAGGGACACCTTCCAGCAGATCAAGAGACCATTTCAGTCACCTGATCCCAGGCTTCTTGACAGGCTCCTCCTGTCCTTCTCTGCTACAGCTCTGCTGTTGGTGCATCTGTGTGGCCCCATGGCCAGTGCGGGAGACTGGGATGCTGACACATCCTCAACAACAAAACCCCAAACCAGAGCCATGGCCAAGGCCCAGATGCATCACCAAAGAGCCCAGACAGATCTTCTCCCAGGGAGATCTTGGCCCTTGTGATGGACAAGTTCCTTCTAAACATCCTCAGGCAGTTTGCCTGCAAGTCCAATTAATAACACTGTATTTTGTCAACAAAGTCGGGTCAGCAGCAATTCATAGACTTCACGCTGGTTAACCTTTTCCCAGCAAACAAGCCCAGGGATATTTTGACTCCCTGCCCTTGAGAAGTTTATTTGTGTAGGATCCGTCCACTTACCAGCTTCCGGCAATGAAAAGACACACAAGGAGTGTAACTACTTTCTAATAGTTGGGGAAAGACTTGATGGTTGTGGCCAGGGCTCCCCGGCACTGGCACTAGAAAAGCAGAGCACTTGCCAAAGCCACCTGAGAGAGTCCAAGAGGCTTGTAATCAGCCTGGGAGAGAAATCAGAGCGAGTGCAACAGGCCGACCACCACTCCCAGATGCAACAAGATCTTCTGTGGAGAACCTGGAGGTGTTCTGCTTCCTGAAGGCAAAATGCGTGGACTGGAAGTGTGGAATATTGAAAGAAGACACAACAGAGAAGAAACATCAGAGAAAGCCATACCCGCTTTCAGCCTTGTCCATGTGCCATCATCCAGGAGGAGATGACTCAACACCAAACCAGTTCAAGCTTCCCCAGTGCTTTTCACTGCTCAGGACCACATCTGATCATCTGATGCCTCAGAGCATTTTCAAGCAAAAGCAGATGAGTGGGATCAAGAAAAAGGGCTACCTTAGCCTTGGCCTGGTGAGGACCTCTTAGAAAAAGAAGGACCAAGGAGAAACATTTCTCACCTTCCTCCTGAGATGTGTAGGATGCATCTCTCAGCCCAGGATCACAGACTGCTGCAGCTCACAGGTTGTTTCAGCTCCAAGTAGCCCAGTGATTTGAAAGGATTGGCCAAAAGGGATTCAACTTGAGACTCCCTCACTGCCTGGGCTCTCCTGGCAAATGATTAACAGATGCTGCACTGGCTGCTGAGCTCTTCACCCAGACAGAACAGCATCTGGCAGGCCCATTACTGCCTTGTGTGGTGGGTGTGCCCTGGAGAGCCTGGAGATTTACTGCCCAGATATAAAGTGACTGAGCTCTGTCCTAGGAGCACTGGGAAAAGCAGAATTTCTTCATAAAAGAAGCTGCTTATCACAATTTCAATTATTTGCACATGAAGGGGAGGCCAGGAGGGCAAAGACACCCCAGGGTGATATGGGGAGGTGAAGGTGACACAGTGCTAGCTCCAGTGGGTGCTGCCAGCTGGAGGGGGCTGTCTGGTTCAGTGAAAGCTGTGCCTTTTAACAGCAGTTGGGATATTTTCTCCAGCACATTCCTCTCCCTCCAGTAATCTTGTGGGAGCCTGGAAAGACGGGTTGTGAAATGCAATTTCTCCCTGCTGGCAGCTGTGTGGGGATGCCAGGAGCCAGAGCAGCCTTGTATAGAGGCAGGACTAGTGTCCATCACACTGCAAACATGAGACACCGATAATTAAACTGGGAGGTGAGGAGAAAGCCTTTCCCACCATATACCTCCTCCCTGGCCTGGCTTGTCCCTGCATCAAGATGGACTCAGAGTGTCTCCGACTGGGGAAAAGGATATGGGGTGTGCTCATCATGATGCAATATTTACCTCTTGAGATCTGGGTGAGGTCACGCATTTGCATCACTTTGAGCCAAATTTGTTCAGGGATAGAGAGTTAAATCCTTCAAGTTTCAGAGTCACAGTTTGGAGCAGTAACTGGGAGAAAAGAACAGTGGGATGCACTGGCTCCTGTGTGGCTACTCCAGGGTCCTTGTGTAGTGCCTGAAATCTCAGTCCATGCCACGGATGGGCAGGACATTGGGCTGTATCTGGCAGCAGTGTGAGAGGACACTGGTCACAGCGACGTGCTGAGCTGAGCCGTGCACGCCGTGGTGTGTCTGTGTGACGTGCCTTCACCCACCTCTGCTTTCAATTAAAGCCACTACTGATCTTAGCAAGAAAAGACCAAACCAAGTGCATCCCACGGCAGGCTCGCTAACGTTGGCCAGATGCGCTGCAGGTGCCACGGTGGCTGCAAGTGTGCAGGTGGCTTTGCAGGGGGAAAGGAAGAAATAAAAAAAAAAAAAAAAAAGTTATGGGTCATTGCCATCAAACCAAATCTTCCAGGCTCAGAAAAACTGAATGGAGCCGGTCCTGGATGCTTTGCGGTCTGGGCTTGGGTGAGGCCCCAGGGCTGTAATGGTTTTATTTAGGGCATGCAATAACCTTTGGCTCCTATTGTACTCGGGTTTGCCAGAAAGGCAGTTGGTCTGGCTGGATTAAAGCTGGCGGTAATTACATGCCAATGCCTCCTCTGTAGCAAGGAAGGGCGAAAACTAAAAAGGAAACCACGTGTGCATCCCCCTACTCACCACTTCATGTGGGGACACCCCTTGCCCTCCATGAGCAGAAATCCAGCTCACGCCCAGAGTTAATGCTTTGGAGAGTTACCGACAACGCAGTCCAAAAAGGAGGAGAGATGAGGGAATGCTCCTGGTGTCAAAACGCATTTTGTAAGCGACCAGACTCATCCCCTGAAGGACACCCTCTGCCTCGCCCAGCCACCAACACAGCCAGCAGCCTTCCAGCCTTCCCCGCTTCCCCCAGTGAACGTGCCAAATACAAACCAGATGCTCCAAAATGCCTGCTTGAAGACATTCCCTTTCATCTGGTAATTGCTGCTTCCGAGGGAAAGGATTTTAAGTGGTCCTCAAACCCTCCTGAATAACCCAGATATCTATTTTTGTCCCTTTTGGGCTTCTGAGCATCCTTGGCTTGGGCATCTGAGCCACCCTGCTGCTCCTCATCCCTTCTTCCCGGCAGCTGATGGCCAGTCCTAGCCTCCCTGCCAGTGTTTCCACACTTAGGACTGGTTTACTGCCACCCACATCAGCCACGTGCAGTCCCACTGCAGTGCCACGATGCCACTGAGATGGGCACCACTGTTCCCCCAGCATCAGAGGGGCATGGTGCAGGAAAGCCAGGCCAGGGGTTCAAAAAGGAGGTGTAGAAAGCAAAACTAAGAGGCTATTTGCAGTAACGGCAGTGGTAACAGCTCCATGTAAAACTGCAGCAGGAGGAAATCCACACACCCCCAAATTTGACCTACGCAAGCCTAAACTTAAATGAGGTACATCTGCATCGAGCATTTTCTCTTGTCCTCTTCAGCCACTGCATTTCTAGCTTTGCTAGATAAACAGCCAGTCCTCAAACCTCAGGCTCTTTATTGCTTGTGGTTCCTTCCCCTTCGTTTCTAAGAAATTAGTAACAGGAGAAGGTTGCAAGACAAACACTGGCCTCTCCTGTCTTTAAATACAGTGGGAAATCAAATAAACGCGGAGAGAGGAACAAGGAAGATCGAAGGCGGGCAGAAAGTGCCCAGCTGTACCCACTCTGAGTGCTGGAGGTTGCGGATGCTGATTTAGGCTGCGAGAAAACGCGATGCACAGAGCAAACCCAGCGGTGAGCGCAGGATGTGGTGCACTCCCGCACTGGAGCTGTAGCTGTGAAGGAGCCCACGGGCTGCTCAGAAAAGATTCAGGAGGGGAAGTTAATGCCCAACATGATGTGCTAAACAACCATGGCCTGGAAGAGAGAAGCTCGGGGTCAAAACTCACTTAACGTGGAAAGATGCGATGAGGTCTGCTGGTTTCCTCCTGGTAGCTGCCGCTGATTCTCAGGGCCCCATCAGCATCGCTCTCTCTGACAGTGGAGATGAGCATTAGTGGGAATTGTGTTACACCAGCCCAGCAGCTTCATTGGAAATTGGGAGATGAGAATAATCCTGCTAATAACCGCAGAGCCCAGCTCCTCCTCGATGATGCCAATTTACGCGTGGTTTAACGAGGGCACAGAATGATGGAAGGACACTGCAGGGGAATATAAAATCCTGCCTCAAATGGACACATGCTGGTGCAGTTTAGATTAGGCAGAATAAAAAAAGAAAAAAAGGTTCTTAACTAAAGGGAAACTTGGAGGAAATAAGGAGCTGGTGAGTGATGGCACCTGGAGCATCCTTCCTTCCATCAAAGGTACCAGCCAAGTTCTGCCTGCCAAGGAAAAGGCAGGGGTCTGAAGCTGGATGGATAAGCCAGCATCTCAGCATCACCAGGAATAAGCACAGAGCTCCCAAAGAAAACACATAAAAGGCATCAACATGCAAAGAAAACCCACAGCAAAGATGTGGCAGCAGAAAGTATGGGGAAAATGAGCTCCAAGGTCAGAAATTATCATCCTGAGGGGAAAGCAAACACCTCACAGCTCTTCCCATATCGTCCTGGATGGTCCAACACCTCCAAAAGCGGACCACTGGTAAGGAGCCATGTGTGTATTTCGCACTGATGAACTTTCACATTGTAAATCCACTTCAGCCTTTGAGCAAAGTGCCTGGCACAGCTGTGCATGGGAAATGTCTGCTCCACAACACCAGGGCTGAGATTAGCATGAGATTAGCATGGCTGGGAACACGAGCCCTGGCACTACCAGAAAGGAGAGGGAAGGGTGCTACTGAAGGCTGCACCAGAAAAAAAAATGCTCATCTTCTGCCAAAATGGCTTTTGCATTGCAAAAGAGAAGTGTGCTAATGAAATTAGATAATGGTTTCAAATCAGAGAGCCTTTGTCAGTGGTGAGGATGGTTAGGGTTGTCCTTCTGCAGGCTAGGACCATACCCAGCAAGGATGTCGAGAGGCAGCATAGTGGATTTTCCTTTTCAATGGGTGAGCTGCAAATCAAGTCTCTGAGGCTGTCTCCACTGCAGGAATGAGGAAGCCTAGATGCCCTTACACCCCCTCCAGCCATGCTCCACCAGGAGCTCTGGGGTTATTTAGGTTGGCAGACCCACGGCACTTGGTAGAGGCTGCCAGAGGATAAATACCAGAGCAGGGAAAGGAGCCATCCAAGCTAAAAGCCAGTGCGGGTACAAGAAGAACAAGGCCAAATGGGTACGAGTCATCCACAAATAAATTTAGGCTGGAAACGAGAGCAGTTTGTATCCGTGCGAGCAGCAAGGCTCGGGCAACAGCTTTCCCAGAGGACTCGCCAGGGTCAAACAGCTCATTAGTTTTAAGAAGGAAGCTGGCAGGGGGTTTGTGTCACGGCTGCTTGTAACGGCAGGGGGGGGACAATCCAAAAATTGGTGGTGGCCCTGGGACTGCCTTCAGCAGGACACGGGTCTGCAGCCACAGCCCACATCCCACCTGTGCTGGTGGGATACGGCGGGATGCAACCGCATCCGCTCGCTCTCGGAGACAGAGGGAAGCTGCACAGGGAGGAAAATAAAAACGCACAGCTCCGTTTTTCCAGCTGACAGGAGCTTAAACACCGGCTGGGAACTGGGCTCAGGGCCCTGTGTGAAATTCATCTTGGCTTGTCTTGAGACAGCGGCTCTACTCCCCGAGCACCCTACAAGCATTTCGGTAATAGCAGGGGGAATCAGACCTACTTGTCAAGCGTGTTGCTATTTGTGCAAACGCTCTGTACCGGAGGGAAGCTTGAAGAACAAGTCCCCTTTTTATAGCGCGTTGGATGCTGGCAGCGAGCCTGCAAATTAGAAGGAATTCAGAGAG